>JAGKQA010000172.1:8720-81289 GCA_022609195.1 Plenodomus libanotidis
GCTGAGGTTGGTGGATGCTGGAGTCATTGCATTGCCTGCTGCTCCTGCTGCCCCTGTTGCCCCTGCTGCCCCTGTGGTCGCTCCAGCGAGATATAGTGGCACTCCAACAAGGGGTGCTCCGCCTAAAGTCGTTGCAACGCCAGCGATTTCTAAGCCCGCCCCAGCCTTCAGAGGATCGGCCTGGCGCGTGCTGAGGTTGGTGGATGCTGGAGTCATTGCATTGCCTGCTGCTCCTGCTGCCCCTGTTGCCCCTGCTGCCCCTGTGGTCGCTCCAGCGAGATATAGTGGTACTCCAACAAGGGGTGCTCCGCCTAAAGTCGTTGCAACACCAGCGATTTCTAAGCCCGCCCCAGCCTTCAGAGGATCGGCCTGGCGCGCGTCAAGGTGGGTGGGTGCGGCATTTGCGCCGAGGATAGCGCAGATGGTGGCAAGGGTGACGGTTATGTGTTGCATTGTAACTGCGATGTATAGGTAGTTTTGAAAGTTGTCCTTGTAATTGATGAGGTTGATAATTGAGTTGATGAGTTCTTGAGATTTACACCAGCTGAGAATGAACGTTATCTTTGGAGTTGAATTGAACGACAAGGTATATTCCAATGGGGACTGATAAGAAAGATTAACACAATAAACGAAAAGGAATGCTCTAGATTTAAATAAGTTTTCACGAACGCACATACATACTCGCTTCAATATCTCGGTCTCCACCGAGGTATGCATATGCAACTCGACTTTTGCTCAAAACCTATCATGCCTGATTTCGGGTAATTATCTAGAAGTATCAAAACATGTGACATGTCCCTGCAAATTTCGTATCCAGTTCCTTTTGGAGGAATCCATGAGACGGATGGTCAAGCATTTGGGCGCGATATTCCGCTAGCCTTCTACTGTCCTTGCAAATTTCGTAATCAGCTACTTTTGGATGAATCCATGAGACGGATGGTCACGCGTTTGGGCGCGATATTCCGCCAGCATTCTACGGCTGAGTTTCGTCTTCTAGAAGGAATCTACAAGAAGGACGAAGAAGATGTCAAGCGTCCGTCAAGTGTCCGGGCTTGGTATCTCGCTAGACTTATGAGACTGAGTTTCGTCTCATCTAGCCAAATTATGGAAAACTGTACATGAGCTTATGGATTGAAATTGTGACAGTATGATATATAAGATTGTTGATAGGTAATTGAGTACTAGTACCCGTAAAGCTGTGTAGCCATAAAAAGAGTGTATTGATCGATAGTTAGAGAACGAGAAAGGGCTGGCCTTCGGGCATTTGGTCAATTTGAAACGGTACAGAGAAGATTAGCATGGCCCCTGCACTACGGATGACACGCTCAATCAAAGAGAAGCTACCAATTTTTATTACTGCAATTTGACTAGGATATATAGATTGTCTTTTGGCTAGGTGGACTGGCCTATTACAAGGACGGAAACACCTTTGTAGTATTTGTAGCTAGATAGTTGCCTCGTCATAGCCCTGGGCTGCATACGAGTAATGAAACAAAACCAAAAAAAGGAAGAAAAAAGAGAAACGGCTGGGACCTAAGAAGGGTCCACAGCGGATTTACTATGAAGGGCATTCAGCCTAGCCAGAATGCCAAGCGTGCCTTCCATGCAAAGTCCTTTGCATGCAACCAACAAAGATAAACTTCAGACTGCCTCATTCATTTAAGGCTTAGCCGTTTACAGCTATTTTTATAGAAATGTGCTATCCCATTCCATAGAATTCAATCTTGGAAACGAACCATTCTATGTCGAAATCTTTCATTTGGAAACATAGTACTCCCTGCAGATAGGTCAAAGAAGTATTGATCATACCAACCTTCATGTAGGCGTCTAGTTGCACCCACGTATTTCAGCCTCCTCGCCTTAACGTAGGAACACTCGTTTCCGATCGTCCCTAATTCCAATCACCCTCAATACTCACAAAAGCCACAATTCCAACCCTTGATTTGCACCCACAACGATACAAGAACTCGCGTCTGATGGTGTTGCTGAATCGTCTGAATCGTCGTCGTCTTTTTGAGATCTCACTGGCCTCAATTTTAGCGCGCCTAATCGCCTTGATATCGGCAAATGCCGCATCTGGATCAATTTGGATCTTCTTCCTTATAACCTTCCTGGTTGCCTCAATTTATGCCTCTAATTCATCGGCTTTTCGTGAGGACATTGTAATTTGGGTGTATTTTGCGTTTCAGCTCTTGAGTATCTTTCTTAACAATAGTCATTGCGCAGGGCTTGAGTGTTTTCCACGAGTGTAACGATACATTAGACCAGATCGGACTATTCGGCCCCCCTGAGCAGCTATCCGGCCCCCCGGCGATTAGCCGGTCCTGGCTTTTACCTACCCTGTACCTGCATGTGCAGCCAAGCACGCTAAACTTTAGTGCCGCATCCCCCTGTACATTCCCGCCTCCAATATCAAAAGCCTCATTCACACGGTCTATTGCCTACCACCCAAACTAAAAGCCGCATGGGGATCCCACATTCAATTCGATTGCAAGCTCTCATCATGGCAATGGTTTCATGTCAATGTCTACTCAAAACGTTTGATTTGTCTATGGTTGTTGTGTTCTTGAAGAGTGACGGTCCGAACCCTTGTAATCCCGGCACCCACTTATGTCGTACTAAGTCGTGCATTTGGGCACCCAAATAGCCACACCTACTTCACCTACTGACTGGTATCACCACTGCACGCCTCTATCCTCCTCCAACTCTACGTCTTAGTCCGAGTGCTTGAAATAATTGATCGTCACCTTCCGCTTAGTATACTTCCTCTTCTTCTTGACCGGGGACTCGGGGCGCGGGGGGCGTGAGCCCGGAGAATGCCGCGAATCCTATAAAAGTGTAGAATCATATAAACGGCGTAAGCGCGGCTGCTAATCGTGAAGCTGTATTTGGAAGCGCAAGCGCGGGTACAGTTAAAGGCGCGGGCGAGTATGAAAGCGCGGTTGAACAGTTCTTCGTATTTAGAGAGCGGCCACATGTTATGACCCAGACAGTGGTTGGGTCAGAAATCAGGCCAACGCAGGAAACAGGGATCGGCCAACCCCGCAAGGCATTTCCTTATGAACACAGTCACTCATTGGATAGATGAGATGACTAAGCAAAAATCACGTGATGGGTCAGTATGGATCAGGAACTGATGCAAGATGATACTATACAGGATCAGTAGGATCAGTGCAGTGATCCAAGAGATCCAGTACTGAAGATGGTATGAAGGCCATAGGATATAAGGACACGGTCAGCACTCGCACAAAAGAACCTTCTCAATATTGCACTTGTCACCTCTACTGCTGTATTGCTAACATAAACCCTCTGACACCTTCTATTTACTCACGGGTATTTAGTATGATTATTACAAATCTATTCCAGTCTGCAGGCGATATACGGCCAGCTATTCCCTAAAGTAATTACAAATAATATTATACCAACTCTAGAAGGTATATATAGGGTGCAAAAACACTTAATAAAGATTATCCTCAACGATATATATAGGAAGGGTTTTATTAATACTTTTATAATATAATTTCCGACTCTTATTAATTATATTACTCTACTACTACGCTTTTCTAAATTATAAATACGACTTAAATACCGGTTAGGATATTAATATAAGAAGGATAATATATACTGGGATCGGCCCTTTTGCGGATTACCTGAATATGATTGGTAAATCTGTTACCCCCTTTTGCAGATGTGGCAAATCAGAAACCGGCGTTCATATAATCAGATTTTGCTCCTTATATAAGGAGCAACGGAAAGACTTATTAAAGTTTACGAAAACCTTGGATCTTTGTGTTTTATTTTGTACGAAATCAGGTATTAAGAGTCTTTTAAAATTCATCGATGAATGTAGAATTAAGTGTAATGATCACACTAAATACCCGTGAGTATATAGAAGGTGTCAGAGGGTTTATGCTAACAATACGGTAGTAGAGATAACAGGGGAGCAATATCAAGACTGGTGTTCGTGCGAGTGATGATCAGAAGCCGTGAGGCTATTCAGGTAGGTAGGCTGAATACTTAGATTGACAACTGAAGAGCTATGAAGGAAATGCTATCTATCTGGTGCTGACCGTGTCCTTATATCCTATTGCCTTCATGCCCTCTTCAGTACTGGATCTGTTGGATCGCTTTGCTATCCTAGCGATCCATGGATCTGTTGGATCGCTCAGCTGTCCTAGCGATCCATCACAACCCTAACCTTTTGATTATCTAATCCTTCTTTGCTGACATAAGAGAGATTCCCCGCTTGATGTGTTGGATATCAAGCTCCTAATGGCGCAGCTGACCGCTGGCCTGTTCCTTGATCTGCTGTTGGTCCCTTGGGTCATAACACCTTATTTATACGTAAATATTATAAATATATTATATATTTCGAAATAATATTCTATTTGTATTATTTTTAAAAAATTACAATGTGGGTAGTTGTTAATGGGTATTTATGAGTATTAATTACTCATGGGCGGGTATTTGGGTATTGCCCAAGCGTGGGTAATTCCCGGGCCTATAGGAAATGGACGAGTTAGGCTACCTATCATCAAAGCCACTCTCGCCGTGGTCTCATTATATGAACAGTCACTTTACGAAGCGCTGTCCTACGTATGGTGTGACAGAAACGATGTGTGAAAGATTGTGGTGGAGGGCAGCCTTTTCCAAGTCACGACGAATCTCTAGAGCTCCGTCTCAACGTCCATGCTTTCTTGAGTTGACCCTGGTGGTTTCAAACATGGATGGTGCAGGAAATTTTGCTTGCCCGTGAAGTCATCTTCCAGCTTGGCAAGCACCGAATCTCAAGGTCCACGATGACTTTGGGCGTCAAAAATATTGTCAAACACGATATGAGCTGCTGTTTTCACGCGAGAGATTGGTACATGCAGCAACGTGATGGAGGGCGGGAATATGCTTGGGAAGCCAGCAAAAGACTAGATAATCTGAGGGCCGACAAAGAGATGATTGACCGTCGAAGCCGGAGCTCAGCCACGGTCTTACTCCAAGTTGTTGCAATATACCGAATGTGGGAAGCTACGAACCTCGGAGACAAGATATACGGATTTCTTGGCTTGCTAAGCGATCGCCAGACATTTGTGCCGCTGGATTATATGCTCGAGACCCATGAGATTTTCGAATATTTCACATTGGCGCATATTCGAGTTGTCTAGGATCTTTGTGTTCTCAGCACACTTAGTGGCCAAAAATTGTTGTCTGCTCACCCATCATTTGTCACAGACTGGTCTATACAAGCTGAGAGCAAAGCGTCGACAGCCCTATTTTCGACCGGCACTGCGTCGTACCGGATACTAGAGCAAAGACTGCTACAGTATTTGACGCTTGTGCTTGGGCTGTACCTGAGTGACAGCTTACCCAGAGTGGTACTGTCCGCCTCAATGGTGTTTTGTTTCACACGATCACGGGCATCATCAGAGAGATCGGGGACTTCCACAGTTGGGAGGCGACCCGTGCGTAGTACATTCGAATATATGACGATGTCACTGGGCGTATCCCGACACATGAACGGACCAAACTTATGACGAGTACGCTAGAGGAACCAAGCAATTTGGAGTCATTCTTTCGAACAATGTGCTCTGATTCCCTCTACAGCGCGGCAGACCGACGTTCTCGCCGCTTGAATTGGGACAATGACCGCCTTCTGATGAATAATTGGTGGGCGTGGATTTGTGAAGCACCGAGCTTTGCAGCTCAACTACTTGACTCGGAAACACTGGACGCAGAAGTGATGTCTGCAGTCACAAGGCACAGACGGGCGTCCATCTCTACCACGAAGGGCTCTCCTAGCTTTGCTGTACAAGACTGTCGGGAGGGTGATCACGTGTCCATTCTCGGTGGAGGTAAGGTGCCACTGGTTCTTCGTGCGGTGTCCACGGGCATCGACAACGCTGATCGGAGCACTGGAGCTGAGGTGGGGTATCAAGTCATAGGTGACTCCTACGTTCTTGGAGTCATGGATGAAGAAGCCTTCAGCCTTCTTGACAGATCAGAAGGAGCATTCGATGAATTGATTCTGATTCGACCAGTGGAATCCGTGCCTGGTATCTTATTAGACTCCACCTAGATGAAGAATGTGGTCTCGCAATGATAAAGATAGACATCAGCCTTCGCGCAGTCACCTGCATGTTTAGAGGTTGGCCTTCAACCTCTAGCTTCGAAACCCCATAGTTCTATCTACAGATCAGTTTCTGATCCAGCTTGATCGCGTCGACAAAGCCGATTTCTGGTACGGGATCGAATTCCGCCCCGACGATATCGATGCCGTGCCTTGCAGAGTCGATCGAGGCACCGAGTCTGGTCTCCTCGTTCCTTCTATTTCCATTCTTCTTTCCATTCTCTTGTTGTAGTCTTCTAAGAAAGTGTGCACCGTTCCAATATCCACCAAATTACAAATGATCGTCACAACTGGCTCAGGAAGATGTATGCACCCATGGTCCCTGACCTCCTCGTTCAGCCGGTTCCATCTGAGCATCTGCATCCATGATATAATCTCGTCGCCCAGCAAGAACGCTGGATAGTTGGACAGCGCGACCTCCTGCAAAATCCAGAGTCTGTTGAAGAACGGCCGGCTCAGGAAGTTGACGGAGGCTTGAAACATAGGACTGTCCTCGATCCTCTCCACCTCCTGGAAAGATTCCTTCCACTTCTCGGCAATGGGTTGCAACCAGTCCATGCGCGGACCATAGTTCTCTGGATGATTCTGGCGGTCTTCTGGCTCGCCGAAATCTGTGGGACACAGGCTGTCTAACGTGCGGAGGATTCCTATCGCCATGTCCGATGTCTCGTCTTTGAGTCCAAGCCAGCCCACCACCAACTTTGCCGATCCGTAGGCCCGGGTCATGTGCGCTCTGCGATCGGCTGCCTCTTTTGGGTGATTACCATTCACACAGATGCAGTCCAGCCAGACTCGTAGCGGTCGGGTTCGCTCCGGGACACGGGACTCTTCCGGCAGGATGGTGCGAAAGCCGCCAAGCAATCGCCTGAGCCAACTCGGCATCCTCTTCGTGCCATCGTGATTTGACCGTTCTGTGGATGTGGACCGCAGGCTTTGCCTGCTGCCGCTGCTGCCGCTGCTGCTGGAGTGGACGGTGTGGTCATGAGACGACCCCGGAGGATACAGAGATCCTTCTCGCCGAAACACGGCGCGCGCATTCCGCAGTGCTTGGCCGATGTTTGCTGGAAGGATAGCCTTGGCACCGTTCTACTTTCGTTTCAGGGGATTAATAAATTGGCCGATGTAGTCACGACTGTCGCTTCAGTAAGACACTGAATCCAAGTGTGCGAACGACTCACGATCCAGATAGCTTCCGTTTTGTTCGAGCCGCCTAAGAGAACCGACAGGCCGATGAATTCGAGATCATCCGTAATCTCGACGTTGATGAGACGACATCGTATCAGATCGTTGATGTTTTGTCTGGTTTCAACTTCCAGGAGCCGGATTTCGTTGTTAGCAAGCGTAATAGGGTTGTATTCTATGCTTGTCGTCATATTTCAGTTGTGGTGCATTCCGTAGTTCTCACACCACGTACCTAATCACTTCTTTCGCTGATAATTACGAAAAATGCTCGGCCTAAAGGAAAAGATTTGCTAGCTGCGGCCCCTATGCAGACTAATCTTGCTCTAGCACCGCACAGACTGGGCTGCGGTCTTTTTTTCATCTCGGTAAGCACTAAGTATACCCACTAAACGCTCTATAGCGTCGAGATCTGATAGGCACTGAAAGTCCCGGACGTAAAGATGCTTGCTGTCTTGAAATCATGGAACTGGGCATTGGAGAAGAAACTACCCAAGTCTAAACCAGCCACCTTAATAATTGTTGAAGCTCTCGTAGACCGTCGTTGACCTTTCGGCTGGCAGCTAAAATACCCATGTTACACTACCGAGACTCTGGATTCAGCCTATCTACTCTTCATAGCGCAAAAGTCCTGCGTGGCTCCTTGCTACAAAACGTATTTGACTTTCGATCAATTCGTAGTCCTGCCAGGCCGCGCCCTGTCTTCAGTGCTCAGGGCTCTGCTTCTCGTACCAATTATGCTAATTTCTTCTTTCCAGCTCGTCCAGATTTTGGCACCATGTACCCCCCCCCGTATCCACCAGAACCTTGCTTTCGGTACACATCTGACTCGAATTCCTCCACTTTGGAGATAGTCGCGACTTGTTAAGGCGTTCTGGCCGGAGGTAGCATGTTCGCTGCCGGAGACAATATCCTGAAGAGTTGGGTGGCAGTCATGCGGCCGTCAGGAAATATTGAACAACTGTGTAAGTGGTGTCCCACTCCATCAGAGAAACTCGCGGTTGTGATTAGATCGGGCCGATGATTCCACCAATACAATATTACTCAAATACCACCCTGCACCCCCTGGATGATTGTAAGTAGAGTACAGACAAGGGTTCTCTGCTTTGAACCAACGAACTTATACAATCCGCTCCACAAATATCGAGCAGCGTCCGTTATTGGGGCTGATGAGTGGAGCAGCCTTTCTCTTGGAGGTAGATACCTTGCAACTCAAAGGGTTGTAGTGTCCGCATGATCACCAAATCGTGATCGCCAAGTGCTCGCTAAAGTTCCAAAGTTTGAACGGCAAGCCTCTCATACCCATCGTTTGACGCCGAGACCTGTAGACAACCTATTCAAGATGCCTAGTACCTCATTGATCCCGGATAAGTGGTGCAGTAGGTGGCGATACGGAAGAAGAGTCGGTCAAGGATACTTCGTATGTTGCTGCCTGATGCTCCGCAGCTAGAAACAACCCAAGGGCCGATCTCCGCCTGTAGGCGGTGTCGTTGTTTGAGATGGCTGTTCAGTAGCGGTGATATTCAGCCCGGATCAGGCATTGTAAGATAACGGTCAGACAGTTGTTCTGACAGCTCAATTTGGTAATGATAGAGCAACCTCGGTCTTTGGTTTGGTGCCAGATTGGCCTTGGTGGATCTGTCAGAGGATTATCGGCTCCTTCGTGATGAGTCTCAGTGTGGGGACATTCATAAATGAGAGACTGAAATGTAGATTTTCCGTACAGTTCTCCCCGAGCTTGAGTGTCCCTGGTCCCTCTATGATACCTTCGTTCGGCTGCGTGACAGTAGGTAGACCGCTCGCCAGCCAGTATGGCACCACGACTCAAGAGTCGATCAGGCAATTTAGGCGACTTGGACTCCATGCCAAGGTATGGATGTGCAGCTTGTTCAGAGTTTGGCGCTGTCAACTTTCCCAGGTCATCACTGCTGCTCTTAGAGGCGGCCCGACCCTTTGGGCCGGCGATCATGAAGCGAGACGGCTTCACAAATCTCTATCTCGTTTCAACACAGAGAATTCTTTGTGAGCAGGCACACCCTTGCCCAAAAGCCCCACTGAAGCTTGCTTAAGGTTCAAGAAATCGGTGAATTATAAGTCCGCCGCCGACGACGTCGAAAGTCTACGTTGTCGGCTATCAGGCTGGTTTCCGTGCGGCCAAACGACTGCAGGATGCATCAAATAGATGCGAGCGCCACCGACTCACGGCGGAGACTGCATATCTGGTGCTGCTGTGGTTACGTGCTTCAAGCCACACGAGAGCCCCGGTCGAGTACTAAGCGACACAAACCAGTTGACCAGCTTCGCCCTTATCAGGCCAGCAAGGCGACATTTGCAGACACGGATAATAGCGACCCTGTACTTCTTGAGTCTCGCAATTGCTTATGAACTTCACATCCTGTTACGATTCCAGTCAGGAGGACTATCTGAGCCTCATGCGGCGATGCAATGCATAACCCCGGAAGGCGTGCACTCAAATTCCCAGGAGTAGTGTGTACGGTCTTTTGCCATCACTGAAAGCGACGATTTGAAAGACCATGGCCTTCTCGTTATTGTTTACCATCATTTTCGAGGAGCTCAACGAACAGCCGCGAGGGCGGAGGCCGTGTGCATCCCGGCAATACCGACGAGCCTGTTGTTGAGGGAGTTTTCAGGCCCAGTACGCAAGGAGTCTCCTTGAGACAGTATTTTGGCCTTCAACAATTAACAACGATATGGTCATAAAGAAGCTCTAAAGTTGTCTAAATATCTAGTGTAAAAGCGTGTGGTGTCGTCCGGTCTCTTCGATTTCAGCCTCCACTTTAGACGCATATTCAGTCAACACCGGGTCTGATGAGGCTTTGGCACGTTTGTTGTGTATAGAGCTGTCTGTATAGAAGTAGAAAGCAAAATGAGTCCCGTCCAAAGTCTAGTGCTTACCAACATCACTAGAGCACAGATAATCAAATAAGTCCGTCAGATAGATGAGGGGTAATGCAAGCGCCCGTGACTGACAGGTCTATGCGAGGGTTGTACATGTCGATTCCTTCGATTGGTGCGTATTTTTCGCACAAGTAGCACATATTGTTATAAGCACTAGGAAATAAATCAGCTCCAGGAACGAGTTGAGGACAGGCACACGAGCACTCCAGAGTGAACACCTATTTTTCTCTTACCTCTTCCTCGTCATGCTTTCAGGATGTCCTACAGAGTAATTGATAGCGGCATTGGGACTGTAAAGTCTGTTGCGGTCATCGAATTCCTCCGTCGGTTCCGCCGCCGGATAGTTGCTCAGATATTGACGGATGTACTCTTTGCAATGAAAGTCTGAGCTGAATTCGCATCTCCAGTGGCCAAGTTCCACTGTGCGGTAAATAGTCAGCAGAGCACCAATATCAAACTTGCAAGAGATCTCAAAAGGATTCAGGTGCTGCTTACTTTTGTTGTGGGCGAAGTACGACCCAGTGTCGAAAATCAGGCTTTTGCCTGTTTTCATGTTGATGCCCACATTCCCCTCATACAGATCACCATGTACGATACATGGCTTCCGCACACGGCCGTCTGCTTGAAGAGGTTCTAGTAGTTGGGGTATCACCATGTTGGCAACTTGCTTGATGGCCAGCTCGAAATCAGGCCATGCGCCGTTGGCCTCCAAGTCTTTTTTACAAACACCAAGAAAAAGCTGCTTGTAGAAAGTTGCCCAGTTCTCTTGCCAGTCGACAATATGGGGTACCTGTCCGTCGCAAGTCTGAATGGCAAACCCAAACATACCTGTTGGCGACTTGCTGCTTCGGTGCATTTGCGCAAGCCTCATGGTGAATTCAGCTGGATCAGGCGCAGTGGTGATGTCCATGTCTACGAACCGGGAGAGATAGAAATAAGTTGGTGGATTTGACATCTTGTACTTGCCAAACCCTTTGGGCTGCGGCACAAAACCGTCCATGGAGGTCGTAAATGAGCCTGGAGGACTCGGCCTCTCCTTGCAGCATCTGTGGAAGTTCGAGGATTGAAGTCAGTCTGTGGTCAGAGACACTAGCTCATGATCTTTGCACATGCGACTACCCACAATTTTTCCATGTTCCTCGAAAGCAACCTGGAGGAAATGCGTGTTTTGTCAGCCTAATCCTAGACAACATTGGAATTCGCCGCCGCAATAGCAGTAATAAAGCTCCACAAACGGGGTAAGAAAGGTAGACGTAGCATGCCTTCAAGAAGTAATGAGATTCTGTGTCGTCCGAATCTTTGGCGATAAGTCTTCCAGTGATTGTCCACGCTCTGGTCCCGAAATGCTCCACAGACACCAGAGTACTGCCTTTTGGCAATGCTACTCACACCCAAGCGGGAATATTTAGTCAAGTTATTGTTACGTGATTTAATTTGTCAGCTCTATGGGTCAAATTACCTTCACTGACAGCTTCATCCATGGGGAAGACACCATCAAGTAGAGCAAGTCTCTCCTTGACCGTCAAATGTGTGTTTGCATCTGCAAAAGTTGGGTCAGCGTAATTGATCTCAGACATGTCATTCTTTGCGGACTTGCCGATATTCGCCATGGCTTTTCAGAGTGCTTTGACGAGACCCTGCTTAAGTAGGTACCGGCACTCTTGGGCTCGAATGTGCCAAAAAGCGTGCACGAAGTCACGATGGAAGATTTGTGCCAGAGCGAGAATTTAGGAGGTAGGAGCAGACTCAGTAGTAGGATCTGAAGTTTGTTCTTCAAAAGTCAAACAGGGTATGGAGAATTTATTGTGATGCTCAAAATCCAGACACTCCACCAATTGGCTCCTAAAAATAGTTGCAGCCAACCGTACTATTTTTGTTTGCCACTGTATTGGAAGCCAACACCCAACGAGGGTTTCTGCCCGCGGCCGGACCACATCAATATTTCCTCATTCACAAATACTCACTTTCTTAGTTCGTATCGATTTTGACCAATAACATTGGTTTATGACTAGCTTAAAGCTAATCATTATTATAAGAAGAGGAAGAAGATAGCCCTGCAGAATTCCTAGCAGATTCTTCTTGGGTTACTCGCTCGCTAAAGGTTGCCCTGAATCGCCTGTGACCCATATAACACTCAGCAATCGAGACTTTGGTTGGGTCCGGGCTCTTATTTTATAGGTGCAAGAAGAACACACGGTCCAGAATCAACCGCGTGTGATGGCTGCAGAGTAACATGAAACTGTCATGTCAATACGTTTCTCTAGATGCGATCATTAATGTGATGATCTGTAAGAGCAGGGTCGCTGCCAAAGTGATTCGTCACACGCCGACAGGCATACCTGCGAGGGGTGCAGGGTATGAGGCGGTTCTCCAGCACAATGGATCAAAGACAAAAACACATAATACCGAAATTAAATACGAATGTCGATGTCAGTATCATCGGAGACGCAATGTTAGGCAGATTTCCACGACCTCAGTCCGGAAGCAGTACATGGAGACAACCCGCTCACGTCGCCGCCAGCGTGAAGCTCCTATCAAGCCCCGCCAACAGGAAGTAAATAGTCTGCAGCATCGGTATGGGCACGCCCTTCTGCCTCGCAAGCCGCACCATATTCCCCACAATCGCCTCGACCTCCATATTCCGCCCGGCCAGCGCATCCGCCATCATCGACGGCTGGATCCCCAGTAGATCGCGACAAATTGCCCGATCCAGCTGGGAGTCGACGAGCTGCTCATTCATAGCCGCGTACCCGTACGCCTGCGCCGTCGCTGCGATCTCGAGTATGACGCCTCGCACGAAGTCCGCGTACTCGCCTGTTCTATCAAGCAGCTGGCGATCGCGGCACCGCAAGAGAAGGATCCTGGGCGCCATCTAAGGGAGTATGGGTGAAGCAAGGCGCGGTCTTGGGAAATGTCTCGACGTGTGACGATCGCATCTCGAACTCCGGAGCCGCGCCGGTCCGGGGTCCGGCAGCGGAGGCCGGTGTGCTCGGACTCGACGCCTCGGATAGCGCCCGCTCCGAGTCCTGGTTGTTGTCATTCTCATATCCGACATCACCGCAATCATGCAAAGACGAGTAGCTGTCGCTCTTCGTACTCGAACATTTCCTAATATTCGTTGCTGCGTCCAAGTAGAGGTTGGCTTACATAATACAACGACATGACATCAGCGCCGGGAATCGCGACTGCCGAAACACTGCCTCTTCACCAAGTAGAACCAAGCACGATCACCTCGTACTAACGCAGTACGCGCGTATGCGTCCGACATGAGCACCAGCCAAACATATGCTCTGGATGTCTTGGGCTCTTGGCTGCCCAGTGCCGTCTCACACCGCTTGGAGGGCCTGGAAGCCCGTTTGAAGCCTGGGCCTCTGTGGCTCAGCACAGCACAGCACAGCTGAGTCGTCGGACACAGGCCATGAATCCGGCCAGGCATTTGGAGGGCTTGAGGTTTCGAAATCCGCCAGCTTGGCAAGCGCCAGCTCTGATAATTTGCCGCGCAGTGATCAGTCAGAGAAAGTGACTTTGGAGAGGCAGACACGAGAGAATTTCGGCTGCTGTTCCGAACGCGCCTTCCTTATGGGTGCAGCAGGTCTGTGACGCTGTCGAGAAGGCTGTACTTTGTACACCAACGCCACTTCTTCATTTGGTCGCATATTGCAAATATCCAGCTCTTTCGCTTCCGTGATCCTCAATCTGCTGCGTGTCACTTTCGACTCCTGTTTTCTCAACTCGGTGAAACTGATCGTCTTTCCTCACAAGTCGAGTCTCCGGCTGTTTGGTTTCTCTCGTTCGAGCAAGCTCTCTCAGTGCCATTTCATTCTCAATTGTGGAATGAGCACATTTTGTACTGTCTCATATCGCAATTAAATCATTCACCATGCAGTTCTCCTCTCTCCTCGCATCAGTCGCGATCATCATTGTGCCAGTACTTGGCCAGGTCGCCAGCACCGGCATCAGTACCGTGCCAACCACAACTAGCACTCCAACCGGCACCACGACTGACATCGCCAGCCTCGTTAGCCAGTTACCGACATGCGCCCTGTCATGTCTGGAGTCAGCGGCCACAGCTATCAACTGCACCACCTCCGACCTGCCATGTCTGTGCTCGCAATCCGATAGCCTCACCAGCAACATCGGTCCCTGCATCCTATTCAGTGATTGTAATTCAGACGACCAGAGCAGTAAGTCACTATCGCTGTGATACTTTGGTGACAAGAAACCGTTTGCTAACCACGGTAAACCCTTTGCAGAGCTCATCTCAAGCGCCCAGTCGATCTGTGCCAACATCAACAATGCCCAGCCTGCGGTGATCGCCTCCGCCTCTAGCTACATTGCCTCCGCGGTCGCGAGCGACACCTCCTCTACTGCGAGTGGTAACTTCGCAAGGCGGACGGATGCACCTGTCGCAGGGGTGGGAGTCATGGGTGCGGCTGCGGCGCTTGCGATGCTGGCTCTCTAGCTCGGAGGCAGATTCTGAGCACTCTTGGCGAGCGGCCCGGCCCATACAGTCACGATGAATGGTTTGGTACACGGCCGCGATAATTTCTATTTTGTCAGGGAGATACCACGAGACCTGGGAAAGAGAGGCATCTTGAGCGCGACCCGGACTTGACCATGGCCGGAGTCAACACGGTGTGCTTTCTAGCGGTGGGCAAAGGAACGGCGCAGTCTTGATTTCACAACATGTGCTCACTTATCAGGAAGGCGTTGGTGGTCTTGAACTTCGCGAATTTGAAAGGCTATGCTGAGCAGCATATTTAGAACACAACACCTTTTCTCCCCGAACACTCGCAATTATCACGATACAACCAAGACCCCTGTGTCTAAGAGTAATTAGAAGTGTTGTAGTAATCTGACCGGGGCCAAAAGCCAAACTAATCGCCTTGGTACCGCTGCTTTTCCCGGCTCTCTTCACCAGCGAGCACGAATGACCCAGTGCCCGGCATCCCTGCCCATCCAAGCCAGCCTCTGACTTCCATTATCCATCTCATAGCCCTATGAGCCCCGCAATACCCATCCCCAATGCCACCACAAGCGCAACCGTACTCCCGTCCCCACGCCCCCTCGCTGCAGCCGCACCACTCGCACCAGCACTCGCCGTCGCACTTGCCCCCACACTACTCTCAGCGCCCGACAAGCTTGCTGTCGCGGTCGCGCTGGGCAGAATGGACGCCGTGGTGGCCCCGGACACGGACGTCGCGCTGCTGCCGGCGGAGTCGGTGGTGGTAGTGGTCATGGAAGAAGGCTCGGCCTCTGTGGGTAGGCTGATGATGGGGCCAGAGCCCGAGTCCGTGGAGAAAATGGGCGAGGACGTTTCGGAGGTTGGGACCGTGAAGCCGGGGGTCATGGGGAGGGCGGAGAATGTGGTGAGGGGGTCGGAGATGGCTGTCAGAGGGTCGGTGACGGCGGCTGATAGGCCGGGGAGGGCGAAGAGCAAGGTGGGAAGGAGGAACCACATCATGTAGTGCTTATTAGGGCTTTGGCTTTGGTGGATATGCTGTGTCAAGATCTCCTTGGTGACCCCGGATTGATCAAGCTAAGTTCGCAGAGACTTGTGATATTGACTTTGATTGCTTGGTTCCAGGATGGATGCCGAACACTTGGAGAGTGACGAGGGCACATATATATGGTAGAGCAGCTATATTCACGCGAGCTGGCGAGAACACGCGGTTGAAGAGCTAGAACTGCGCTACGTTTGAGATGCTGCACGAGTGGCACACCTGCATTACTTATGCCAAGCTCTCCTCCATCGCGCCACGCGCGCAACGCCGGTTCGTATGCAGCGTTACATGACACGACTCGTGGGAGGAAGGTCGGTGCTTCTGTTGGTCGATGCTATCGCGAGGATCTCCAAAGTTTGAACATCATTACTGTGTGTAATGCTTGCTGAAGCACTGTGTTTTTCACCTTTAACGTGGGCAGATCTAATGTGCGAGCCACCTGTCATACGGTGTGCAAGGAGCGAGTCTGGGGAAGCACAATGCGGGGACATAGGACTGGGACTTCCCAGATCGGGAAGGCGGGCTTCGTGGATCTTCGGCAGGGGTCTTCTCTATTTCAACGTCAAACAGTGATTGACAGCTGTTTGTCGCGTAGATTCAAGGCAGTTTCTTGATAATTCTCGAAGGATGTTCAAGTGTCTTCTGATTCTTTTAACTGCCAAATTCTTGCTTGGAGAGTTTGCCTTTGATCAACTTCTCCTGCTCGTCTCCGAAGTGCATCGAACTGGATCTTGCATGATACCGGCGCGCTGTCGGGATCTCCTTGTACCCGGGCGGGCAGATCTTGTCGATCAGCTGGATGGCGAAGTGATGGCAATTGTTTTCCCAGATATCGTAGGTATCGGGCATCTCATTGACGATCCTCGAGGCTGTGCTCCGTAAAAATGCGTCAGTATTACTTCAGAAAACAGAAGATGTTCCCTTCTGAGAAGAGTGCATACGTACCTGCCTCAACTATCGCAGCATCATTGAACGCAGTGTCGCCGTCGTTGACGTCGTACAGCAGCCAACCGTCTTCTATTTGTAATGTTGTCAGTCACACAATCTGCGGGTCGCTCGGATTCTGCTTAAGCAACGAACTTACTCCAGCTCAGCTCGCCGTTTCCATATCGCAATGTCCCGCCCTCTCCAACTACGCCCTCATGGTAGTAATTGCCGACGACTATACACCAGTGGGAATGCGGGTCTGGGCCCGGGTTATCTAGGCGAATGCCCATGTTTCCTACGCGCTTGAGGACTTCGTGGAGGACGCCAACCGTCCAGGCTGCGGTGCGACCGCCGATAGGGCGGTGGCCGATCTGGACGGGTCTCTTGGGGTGCTGTTTGTTGGGTGGCGAATTTGTGGGAACTACTGATATGTTCCCATGTTGACTTGAGGAGGATATCTTCATGGTTCTGGAGCGTGATGTTTTTATTGTGCGGCTAATTGTGGCTGACTGGACAAGTGGAAGTCAAACAAAGCACTTGCGAGTTGGTTTTTGTACTCATCAAGATTCATCGTTAGGGGTGGGAGATGAAGCTATCGTGACAATCACAATCCTTCATTGGAATTGAGGGAGAAAGCTACAGGGTCTAAGAGACCTGGTGAATTCTAGTGTCTGCCAGCTGTTGAGGCGAATCACATTTACCTACAATTCACTTGCTCCAATTCTGAGCCCAATGTTGAGCAGAACATGATATATATGTTAATATGCAAGTTCTGAAAGAAGGGTTGTCGATACAATGGTAGGTGCAAGATAGCCTGATGCTGGGTGCGGGATCAAATCAGACAATATGGCCAGCCTCAAGATCTGGCAATTGCACAACATCATTCACACAGTGCTTTGGATTGGAGTAATCATTTCTGAGAATTCCAGTCTTTTTGAACAAGATCTTTGGTCGTTCTTTCTCAAGATCTTTGAGGTCCATCACAAAAGCCGTCGGGCCGTCGAACACAAGATTGTTGCCAATATCTGGGCCAGATCAGTAAATTGCTGAGGAGGAACATATATCGCATCTCGAGCCGCACCTGAGGTGAGAATTCTGGTTCGCAGCCTGGGACCGTGCAGCAAATCTCATTCTCGATCTCGAAGCGGCCGAGGGAGGGCGGTGATGGGTGCAGACTTGCATCAGTAGACTAAGAGAGCTTTACATCTTTGCATGTAAGGATTCCTCTCCATTTATAAATAGGCAAGCCAGTTGAGCGAGCTGACTGTCTCAATTTCGATTTTCGAATAGCCTCGTGCGTGTGAAAAAGGGCTTTGTCGTTCATGTGAATGTGCCCTGAAATGGCTGATTCGTCAAGGCTCTTTCCTTGTGCCCACAGATGATCCACGTAATTCATTCTTGACAGAAGGAAGTCCGCTCAATCCTAGAGCAACGTTCGATATTTCAACTGGCTGGTGCGTTGAAGTCTATACCATCGCGGGCCAAGCTTCAGTCCAAGCGCAGCCCTCACCATGACCTTCACAGTTTCTCAAACAGCTGACATAGCAGCATCACAACTATCCATGATCAACATTTCGGAGTGAAAGCTGTTCTTTTTCCCTTCTCTGAAATCGGATAGCATGCGACGTGTCGCTTGCCGTTTTCAATAAGACATTCGCTGAAAATCAACAGAGACCCGCCCGTCTACAGCTACCACTTGTGAGTGATCTTTCGCCAGTCATCCTCGAGAGCCTGCTTGAGTGTGCACAGAGTCATGGATGAGAAGCATTCGCCTCGACAGGGAATTCCCCGGAGGTCAGCAAGACTTGTAGCTTCTCATCCAGCCATTGCAAGTCGACTTTGCTCGTTCCAGGCCCCCCGGCCCTGAGTGGATCTACTGTCAGCCCGATGCTCATTATAACCTAGTGGGAAGACATCAAGTACTTACCAGTGGCCCCATATCGAGGGAAACGGGATGCACTTGCCAACACCTTCTGCCATACTTGCGACCTCATATTCCGAGTCCTCGGGCGGAAAATACAAATCTGTCTTGCCAGGAAGCACCAGTGTCTTGGCCTTGATGGCCTTCATGGCCAGCTTGAAGTCTTTCTTGTAAGGCTCCTGGTCAGATACGTCTCCTGCCTGCCAGGTGTGAAGCATGACAAGCATATTCTCTGGATCTGCACTGTTTGTTAGCATTCGTCATGTCAGAGTATACGGCAAGTGGAAGCTTGGGCCACACCTTTTGAGCACGCCCAGCCCTCCCAGAACTTGACCATGAAGTCTTCCAGATCCTTGTACCCCAGACTCTCGTAGACCTTCTCTCGGTAGAACGCCTGGCTGAAACCCCAGCCCGCATAGACTCTTCCCATAGCCTTCAAGCCCTTCTCCTTCTCTGCAGACGTCCAATTCCTATACGAGCCCTCGCTCGTCTCTCCTGCACAGATACCACCTGAAGCTGCCCCCTTTCCCGCGAGTAGAGCACATTTGACACCTTCTAGGAACACCTGATTGTGCAGACTCGTCTTTGCGCTTCCGCAGAACGGAATCCCGAGGTCCATGAAATCAGGGTACTGCGTCAGCCATTGGTAGGTCTGGCCTGCGCCCATGCTCCAGCCAAGCACCGCCCGAGCATGCTTCACACCAAGAGCCTCGGTGACCAGCTTGTGCTGTGCAGTGACGTTGTCTTGAAATGTTACATCCGGGAAAGGCTTGTCCTTTGCCAGATGCGCCATGTTGGTAGGGCTGGAAGACTGGCCATTTCCAAAGAGAGCGGGGATAATGATAAAGTATTTATCCGGATTAAGTGCTTTGTCGGTACCAATGAGCCATTCGTTGTCTGCTATCTGGCCAGAATACCATGTTGGGTAGATGATCGCAGGGGAAGAGGGGCTGCCGAAGGTCTTGTACGCGATGAAGGCTTCGGGAAGGAGTTCACCCGAGGAGAGGGTGAAATCGCCCAAGGCAAAAGTGTTGACTTCTGAGCTCATCATGGCTTTTACATATACCCTTAAGTCGAAAGAAGGACGGCTTCGAACTCATGTAGACCATTAATAAGTCTAAATATTCCTTATGTCCCTATTCCACGACTGTAATTCCACACTTGGGTGGGTACCCACACCCGTTTCGAGGAGCGGAGTGCCGGACACGGGTGCGATAAGCGGCAGTGCGACTAGGCCGGCCTATTAGTCTTATCTTAGCAGACTATGTGGTGACTAGTAATGCAAGGTGAAGTGGACGGTACAAGTTTTTCTTTTTCTTTTTTCTTACACCAGTTTAAACACGGCAATGCAGCTTCTCCTTACGCGCAGCTTCACTGTTACAGGTGGCTGGAGGACCAGGGCCCATGGACTTACTCGCACATGTTAAAGAACCCCCCAACTTCATGCGAAAACTCAGACAAACACGACACGGCATATGGTGTTGCAGCGAATACGAGGATGACTATGCGTGCCCATGTGCACAATGAAAATAAACAGGAAATAATATGCGAGTAAGGGACTGTCACTGCTACGTCAAAGAGACAAATCAGGTCTGCTCCAGGCATTCAACTTCACCAGGACCTAGGCCTTGGCAGGCTCCCTATCATTGGATCCGTTTGAATGCAAAGTCCGGAAGCGCTTAGGCCAAATCCCCATTTTCCCAGGAGACAGTACACCGTTGGGGTCCAGGGAATCCTGACGCACGTATTAGTCCTGCCTGCCGATACGTGACTTCCGAACATACTCACCTTCAGAGTCTCGATGAATCGACGGTAGGCGTGATTGTTGAAATCAAAGAGGTCAGCGCATTGATCTGGATTGAGACTAGATGAGCGCATGGACACACATATTTGGGGGAGAAATTGTGAAGACATACCCATATGGTTGAGATGCGACCTGTACTTTGCAAAGCCTCTCTTCTTTCCCTCCAAGAACAGACCATTAAAGATGTCCTCAGTCGCCTGTCGTTGCTGCGGATTCGTTTTGTCGAAGCACAGCATACACACAAAAACAGCATGGCGATTTGACATGAAATAGTCGCAGCACAGGTCCATGCCGTGGGACTCATAGACCTTGCGAGCAGCATGCGCCCATTCCTTCATTGTCTTCCCGTCCAACGGTATGATAGGCGAGTATGCGCTGTGCGCGCCGACTCCGCCTCCCTCCTTCGGATTGTAGTAGTCGACCATGGGGATCGAAAACATGCTTGGGATACCGACGAACATCCCTCCGTACGGCGGGGTGACCGATGTTGCTTCCAACAGCTCACCATCCTCGCCGCCGGTAAACACAACCTTGCGCAGACGGCCCGTCGGTGCCTCCTTGGCCACAACACGCTGCAACTCCGCATACTGAGCTTCAAGGACTTTTGGCGCTCCAAAGAGGCCCCACTTGACTGTCCAGAAGCCCGCGTCTAGCTCTTTCTGCATCTCTTTCAGCCTCCAGTCCGGGATGGGTCCCTCACCAGTCCAGTACTCATGTCGCGGCTTGGCGATGGCGGCCCACTCGCCGAGAGAAAAAACGTAGACCACGGTCGTTAGCAACCCATTGCGGCGAAGCGCTCCAAAGACGTCGGTGATTGTTTCGACGTCGTCGAATTCCGGCATGTCGAAGGTACAGGACATGAACGCCTGTGGCTGCGGAGTCATGTGAATGCCCAGCTTGGTCACGATCCCCAGATTGCTCTGCAGGAACAAGCCGTCGATCGAAGGGCCGAAGCTCATGTGAGTTAGGTGGGCGGATGGTGAAGTTGACATGGCGAATTGTCCTGTGCGGACCACGTCTCCATTCGCGAGGACGACTTCAAGGCCAGCCATGTTCTCGTGGTGGATACCTGACGGGACAAAGCCCATACCACGGTCGACAGTCTAGTCACACGTCAGTACAAAGTAGAAACGAGGGTCAAACGGGCCATGGAGGTACGCACATTTCCAACGACACTTCCCCATCCAAGAGACGCGGTGCTCGGCCAGACTTTCAACTTGTTCTTCGCGCAGTAGGCGTACAAATCACCAAATGTCACACCTGGCTCCACGACCGCGAAAGCGAATTTCTCGTTGACCTCGAGGATCCTATTCATGCGGTGCAAATCCATTATGATGGAGCCATTGACGACAGGCGCCGGACCGCCGTATCTAAGGGGCACCTAGGTCAGCAATATTCCTGGCGGCCGTCAATCCGTGATGGTAACTTTGCACCGAGTCACATACCCCAGGTTCTTGCCCCGAGAAACAGTCCAGACTGGTATTTTGAACTCGTTGACGATCTTCAAAGCCGCCTGCAGCTGCTCCACTGAGGACGGACTTTGCGGATGTGGTCAGTCTTTGCTTTCCATCTCTATTCTTGACATGTGCGGTCACATCCAACTCACCAGATAGCTGCTCCTGGAATATGACGCTCACGGCCATCCTCCGGGATTTCATATGGGTCAACATATTCCTTTAGCTTCTCGCCCCTAAATACAGCGTCTTCACCCAGAGCCGCAGAGATCTGGTCGAGCGCCTTATCGAAGTCTCCCTGCGTTACTCCTGGGGGCAGCACCACCGGAATATCCGCGATGATGGGCTTGCTGAAAGTCTGGTCATGAGCGGCCTGGTACTCTGGGTCTGCATACCTGGGCTCTTGATTTGCGACCATGATTTCAATATAGAGCTCGGCGGATGTGTAAAATTTAGTCTTGATTCGAAGTGACTATGCTTTGATGTAATTTTGTAGACACGAAACCTTCCTGGACTAGAGTAGGGCATAACTTCATGCAGATCTTGCTCGTGGCAAGTCAACGTCCTTTATACTTGTGACCGCCGATTCCCCTCTGGAGCTGCTGGACTCCAACATGTTGCGCATCATTCGGGATATATCTGTTCCTGCTCACTGCATGCGGATTATGTTCAGCGTCTTCCCCTCAGTCCAAGTTGGGCACCGAGCACCTAGTGAAAGCTTATAGGCTGCTTCCAAATTGCTATTCCGATTTCGAAACTCGTTATGCACGTCACTTATCCCCGCGTTACATTTCCTGTCGAGGAATCCCAAGAATTGGGGTAGTCAGATCTTGGCCCCTTTCTTGGCTAACCACAACAGTCACTGTTTCAGGAACCAAGGAGCGCTCCAGTACGAATGATGAGGTGAGGAGCAACATAATCTTGTAATTTCCAAAGTATGCCCAAATCTTCAAAATTTCTGCGCGGTTCATGGCGGCATCTTGGCGATTGTTGAAAGTGATGTCTTGGACAATACGACCACGTGCGACCACCGCATTGCAGTAAAGTGGCATCTCTAATCCTCCGTCCCCGAGACAGCGTCCTCCATCACTATTTCCATGGTTTCATTTGAACCGGTGAACGTCACGTTCCACTTCGCGCCTGGGTCTCTGGGACGCAGCTCCACCTCGATGTTCTTGTCCATGATAGGAAATCCAGCCTGAAGAGGTGAGTCCTCCCACGGCGGCTCAATCCACTTGCCAGCCGTAGGTACAATTTCAAACTGCAATACCAAGAGGGCCGCCAATGCCATGATTTCAGTGCTGGCGAAGTGCCGTCCAGGGCAGAGGACGTGTCCGCCACCGAACGCTCGGGAAGCCACCCTGTTCGGTCTCTTTCTCCCAGGCTCTCTCACGAGGAAGCGCATGTGGTCGAAAACACCACCATCCTCACTCCAAGCTGACGTGTCCGTATGTTAGACCAGTGTTTGGATCATGAGCATGTTGTCTTTCTTAAGCAAAGATTGCCCGTCCAGCAAAACGTCGTCGAGGAGCACGCGAGGTCTGGGAGCCACAGCACGGTACCGCATCGTCTCCTGGAAGGTGGTCAGGAGCACGGGACACGACGTTTTGATGCTGGCCAAGTCTATAGAGCTGATGTTCCCATTTTCCGCGTTGCACTCCTCGTGCATCATAGTTGAGAGCTCGCGGCGAATGTCAGCAAGCACTCGCCCGTCGGGGAAGATGTGGTATGGAACCCGCAGTGCGCATGGGGTCGAGCTGCCCAAGACTGCGAAAGCGTTGCCAAGCTCTGCGCGGGCGAAACTAGTCTTCAGTGCTGGAGCCATATTGCTCAACATGGTGCTTGTAGCGTGCTCGCATTTTATGTACTTGGACAAGCTCAAATGGAACTCATGTTCGCTCGTCAAGTCGTCATGTATCATCTTCACGGCTCCCACAGTGCTACCGGCTTCGGCTGCGATAGCAGCGAAACTGACCGTGCGCCAGTATTTTTGAAGCTCTGGCATCAGCCTGGTGGCGCTGACTATGTACATGCGCGAGAAGGGCATCCAGTATGAGTCTCTACACATGCATGTGAGCACTCATGGAGGCTTTCTGGGCCAGTGTGCGTGCAAACGAACCTCAGTCGAAGATGGTAGCGAGACTTCTCTCTGGACATTCCGAAGAGAGGGGTTAGGAACGGTATGCCGGTCTCGATGCTGCGTGGTTCTCTCGCATCTTGCGTCCAGCGAAGAAGCACGCTGAGAAAGACGTCGGTGCCGACTACGCCACCGCAAACGAGGCTTGAGATTGAGATGACCATCATTCTCCGAGATGAAAAGGGACGCCTCGACAGCACCGAAAACTTTCGAAGTGCGCATGCATCTTGCAAAGAAGAAGAATTTGGGGCCCGCAACGATTGCAGGTTCGCAGAGGCTCGTTCGACCAGCGTCACATCAAAACCGCTTGTTGGGCACAGCCTAGACCGCCAACAGCCCTTGACCCCTGCATCTGCTAGCCTGAGCTGCCTGCTGTGGCAACCTGGTTGCCTGGAAGGGATGCGCTGATATTTACACAAAAGAACTCACTTCTGCCAAAGTTTCTTGAGCTATGGGGACACACCTCACAAGAATCAACTTCCAAGGTTCCTCATGGAAGACAAATCTAACTGGTATATCGGTATCCTCTTGGGGTCTCTGACCCTACTGCCCTCCTCAATCCATGTGTCGACTGTGATAGACAGTGGCCTAACGGCCTTCTCCATCCATATCCTTGCGAGCAGCATCCTGTACCTCATGTCCCTGGTCTCACTTTCTTTCGCAGCGGCGGAGCAATGGAAGCTGAAAGAGAGACTAATAAAGTACCGCGGGAGGCTCCAGCCCTACCGGTACTTCCCACTGGCGACTGCGGTCTTCGTGACCCGGGTGACAGGCTTCCTCGCCAGCGTGTACGTCTGCGCGCTCCCGCTTCTGTGTCCGACCGAGGACATCTTGGTGCTGGTCAACCTCCGCATCCCGACCTTCTTCTTCGCCTGCAAGCTTCTCGATTTGACGGTCGTGCGAGCGCACAAACCGCCGATACTGCGCCACGGGAAGGACGAGGTTCTGTATGGGCTGACGGACTGGATTGCGCACGTGGGATATGTCTGGCGGGCCCTTACGGAGACGCGGTACAAGTCGTTCGACATCGCGGTCGACGAGTCCCGGCGCCAGAGCCTGCCTACAAGCCGTGCCTGGACCTTTGGTCCATTATTGCTCCTTCCGCTCGCGTTAATCTTCCCAAACGTCGCGGAGCTCAAGATTTTATGCGGGCTTCTGGGTCTCCAACTCGGACTCGAGGCGTCGCACATTCTCCTGCACTCTGGCTGTCCGAATTGGCTGTTCTGGCAACCATTTACGGCGAGAAGCATCACGGAATTCTGGGGCCTGCACTGGCATAAGGGAGCCAACACGTTCTTGCACAGTCTGGGGTATGTTCCCGCGAAAAGTGTCGTTGGGAAGTACTTCGGCAAGAACGCTGGCAAGGCTGCTGGTGTTCTCTCGGCGTTTAGCCTCAGCGGGATATGGCATGCCTGGTGTGCCATGCCTCTGTCGAGAGACGAGCATGTCTGGGCAGTGAGCGTGGGTCTGTGGGCTGTTTTCGTACTGCAGGGTGTCGGAATACTGTTTGAGAGCTGGTTGTTGAAGGGTGAGAGGTGGAAGCGAGGAGGAAGGCAGCAAATTGTCAGAGTGCTTGGCTGGATGTATTCGGTGGAAACAGCGAGCATCTGGCTGAGGTACGCTCTCCCACGAGGCAAGCTAGTGTAAGCGGACAAAGCGAGCGAAGAGACATGTTTTCATATCATAATGTTAATTTCATGATTGGTAGTGGTTGGGGCTCCGTCGGACTCGCCTTGGGCATGACTATCATCAGGTCTGCGTGAAAGCGCACACTCACACTGAGTAGTCCGTTGGCCTCTTTCTCACAACATATCTTCATTGAATTGCTCCGCGAATTACTTCATGCACCCACCCTCCCCTCCACCCCACAAGATTAGTGTGCAGCTGAAGAAAACGTCCAAGCAGCCGGAGGCGCAGGGCTGTTGCTCAACGTCTGGGCACCCACAGCTCGCACTCCAGGCTGGGAACTCGCTCAAAGCTCGCACGTCCTCTCCATTAAATCCTCAAGCGCCTTCGCAACAGCATACCTAGTCTCCGCCCGCTCAGTCTGCAACACATCGACCTTACCCTCCACAACACTCATTGGCTCCGAAGACGTCTTCTGGAACACCGCATCCGCCTCCCGCTCCAGAATGAGCCTCTCGGCCCTGCCCATGGTGAACTTCTTGGCCTCGGCGCGATGGCGCATCGACTTTGAGACCTCGCTGAGGGCTTCATCACGGCCCAGTATGTTGGAGAAGGTCACTAGGATGGTGAGATGGCGTTGTTCCCTAGCGTAGTCGGCGGCTATGAGGTCCTTGAGCTCGCCTTGGAGGGCGCGCAGCACTTCAATCGACCAATTGGAGCTTCGTTGAGAAGAACCGCGTCGCTGTGGTTCAATCATTGGGCTGAGTAGAAGCTTGCCACTGCTGACCGTGGTTTCCGGCGCAGGCGCGGATCCTTCCAGCATCATGCTGTTGCCGCCAGCCTCCCTGTCCAGATCCGAGACCAACGACGCATCGCCAGCCTGCGATGCAGATCTCGAGTGCGTCTTGCCTGTGATGAACTGGTATGGCGCGGGGATTTGGGTGACAGTAGCGCGACGAAAGCTGTTTTGCGACAGCGGCGTTTCCAGCACATCACTCTTCTTGGTGTAGTCGCTGGCTTTGATGTAGGCGCTCGGCGACACCCATTTGCGCGACGCATGCGGGTTCATTACAGGCCGGCTAGGAAGAAAATGCTGGTGTTCACCCGCAGCTGAGCTTGGTCTGGGCATGATGAGCCCAATATCCTTCTGCGCATGTGGAGGTGAGCGTCGCGAGGGGCTGGACTCAGGGGTGCTGAACATTGGCGGCATTATCTCTTCGTCATCCTCGTCCGAAGAAGCTGCTGTCATCGACCAGTTCATTTGCGCGGGCTGAAGAATCTCGTCGGGATTGGGCGGACACGAAAGATGGTCACTGTACGGGGTGATGTGTTGCGTGATTGCGTGCTGTCCTGGACCATCGAGGTTGACTGCAAGTCGACCTCTGGGGCGTGTACTTGCACCAGAGGTTGGAGCTTTAGCTTTGCCTACGTTGGCGAAGAAGTTGGTCAGGTCGGCATTGCTGCTGTGTTTCCTCGCAGAATCAGGCATTGTGTTTGCTGTTCTTATCGGCGGCAGGTTGATGTCCTGATACTGTTTTTGATCAAGACTTTGGATACCTCTGGTTCCAAAGACAAGAAGAGGCCATGCTCATATACCTTGGGTTCTGCTTGCAAATCGCCTGTCTGAAACCTTGCAATAAATTGTCTGCATTGCGATGAAAGAGCGTCTTTGCATCTAGGCGTGCATATGCGGATTATGAAACGCAAGCACAGCCCGGTCCCGCTGAGTCTTTGTTGAAATCTCTCGGAAACACTGTTCACACCTTGTTGTCTCAACATTTCACGAGAGAGAAGCCTAATGGTATGCTCAGTGAATGGTATCTGTCCTATGAATATCAAAGGGCAACGGAAAGAAAATGTTGCGTGATTGAGAGCCTCGGGAGGCCCTACGCTTCTCGCCGTTGACCGCCCCCTAGGACTTCATCCACACTCCCAGCGCCGACCATTCTCCCCGTCCTCTCCGCTGCACCATCACTTCGAACCTCTTCAACCTCTCGGCCCTCCGTCTCCTTTCCGCCCGATAACGCCATCTCCCGCCCTCTTCTAACATGCATCAAAATCGGCACCAAAAGCCAGGCGCCACCAAAGACACCCGCAACGACGCCATACGCCAACTTTGCCGTACCCGACGCACCAACAGTCAACAGCCCGATTGCACCATTCCCAATGCCCATACACATAAGCAAGCGCCCGCTAAACAAGTGCCATCGCGCAACGCACGTGTCCCGTGGGTGGAACTTGGACTGCCGCCAGCCGAGTGCGGGCTGGACGAGCATCAGGAGGAAGATTATGATGCTTAGTATGGGGTGGGCTCGCGTGCTGTCGCTGTGTATCTAGCGAGTCTGTCAGTCCCTCTCTGTCCGTATGCGTATGTGTGAGAGAGGAAGACGAAATGAAACTGACCAACCAGCCCTCTCCGCCCTCGCCCCTCATCTTAACCGTTCTCAGCATCCCAAATCCCAAGACCGCGCCAGCCATAAACAGCATCCACCCAGCGCCTTGCATGAGCGCATGCACACGCACCGCCCAATGCTTCCTCATCGTTGCCATGGCGATTGCGCCGAGCGGAAAGAAGACGACGAACGCAAGCGAGGCCAAGATCCCGTGAGCTGTACGCTGGCTCCGCGTCGGCTCCACGCTCAGACTTGTGTAATCTTTGGGCCATTTCGCAGCTAAGCTAGAGCTGTCGTCATCAATGTCATTCCTTCCTCGGTCGCCCGAGACGCCGAAGTCGTTGAGCTGGGCCAGCGTTGCGGTGCTGAGGGCTGCTGCCAAGGAGTGTGAAGGCTGTCAGGGATATTGTACCGCTCATGCTGAAAGGGAGGATACTCGCCTATTGCCAGCCACAGTGGCGTGCGAGTATTGGTCATAGTCCACCTGATTGCCGACACCTTACCTAGGGTATCGCTAAACTGGTCAATGCAATCCACAGCAATGTTCCACGAAAACTCCAGAGCTCCGGAAAGCGACGAGAGCAGATTCAGAAATACACCAAGAAAACCCGGAAGTTCCACCTACTCAAGTGTCGCACCTGAACTCGAACCCTCGCCATAGCGAATCATTTCAGCCGCATACCGGCGAGGCCGGGCGCCGAGCTGAAAACGTTGCGCAACGTCAACCCAGACGCACAGCTTCCGGGATGTCGGAAGTGAAAGAAGCTTCAAGGTGTTCTTCCGCTGGACGAACTAGCCTGTGCTCTCGCTCAGACACATGCATGCAAAGTTGACAGCTGCAGCAGCACACGCGGGCTAGCTGTCTTTGCACAGACGCCCGTAGGCCCTAGTTTACGCAAGAAACCCGTCCTGTCGACTTGTGGGTATAATCATGGGTATTATTTTGTATGACAGTAATAATGGTGGATACAGGATTGTTGTTACACCGGTCGTAAGGGTTGCCATGCCGTGACTCTTGGCCTGCCTAATCTCGTTATTATTCCCCTACAGACACCAACGCCCTAATGCATCATGAAGCTTTTCTGTTGAGATACCACCAACTCGCCGGAAAATAACCTTTACTCCATGCCGAATAAGCAGAAAGGTATCATCGTCCATCGGTCCGCCATGCTGAGTTGCAAACGAACAGAATATATAGAAATCAGAACGAAGAGAAAACAATGATTTGAAAAACACGTCCGTCCGTTGCTTGTGACGAATCCGCCTGTTTTTATACATGGCGAGGGTACCATAGCCTCCTACCAATACCATTCGACAAGATGCGGTGCTATGCGATGACTGGACGTGCCGAGGGAGATTCCAGCCCGTTGCACACGGCAGCATGACACAACATCGTCAATAGGGAGGTGTCGACCGCAATGGCGCCAGATGCCATACATCGTCTGAGCCTGGGATCAGAAGGAAAGAGGGTGTAGAGCACATATGATGTGGACAGTATTCTCTGCAGTAGTCGATCCCAGCTCAGCCATCTTATGCATCGCGCTGTCTTGCGCAGTCGTGAAAAGAGTGAAGAGCGATGATTAGCCGAATGTCAGAGTCGCTTTCAGTCCACATCACTGATATCCTCATCCTCAACACCGCCTTTCTCCACCTTCCAGGCCGCCATGTCCGCCACAGGCACGCGTCCACGCAGCCATCTAAGCGTCGCCTCGGTGCCTCTCTCCAGCACATTCCACCGCGGCACGCGAAAGCGGTTGCCAGTCACGTCAAGTCGCTCCAGTCCACCGGCGCCACCCAGAAGACCCAGTCGCGGGTTCAGGTGAGCGATGTCGTTGTTCGTCGCGTCAAAGATTTTGAGTCCGCGGATGCTCTCGGGCTCCAATTCGACGAGGTGATTGTTCGCCAGGAGCAGGGTGGATAACTTAGGGAAAGCATCCCGCAAAGTCTTGCCATCTGTCTCCTCTGTGCTAATAGAGGGGAGCGACGCGATGCGGTTGACACTGACATCTAGCTTGTCCAGATTCGGGGCAAAGAAGCGGTTGACCAGTGGCGCAAGGTTTGTTATGTGATTTGTAGACAGATTGAGTTCCCTGAGCACTGGAAAATCAAGCTCTTCGCCACTACCTAGGTACGTCTCACCGACAAGCTGATTATGGGCAAGCGACAGAATCGTGAGCGTGTCGGCAAAGAAGCTCAGCGATTCCGGCACAGCGGAGAAGAGGTTGTGATGCAGTCGAGCTTCGCGGACCGCTTGGTTGGCAATCTTGGAACATGCCACAGGGTGTAGGGAGGATGACTGCGTGCTGGACCTATCGAGCACGCCGCCAGACTTGACCTCCCAGGCCACAGCTAGACTTCCGGACCGCTTCCTCGCTGGAGACACTGGTAAAGAAGTCGGCGGCGTAGCAAATTCATCGGTGTCCGTTCTGTCATCCTCATTCGGTCTGCGGCGGGAGGCACCCGGCCTTCTCTCAAACGCCGCTCCCAGTGGACTAGCCTCATTACTGGTGATAGCTTCAGCAATCAGTCCATTGCCGATGTCGTAGTTACCCATAGCCGACAGCGGAGGCGATAAGCGCGCAACAAGCACATCCTTGATTTCGTCGATCGGAGCCGAGATGAATTTCTTGTCCCGCAAAGGATTGCCGCTCAGCCTCAACAATGACAGACTGCTCATGCGTCCAACTTCGGCAGGCACGGTGCGAATATCATTGCTAGAGAAGTCAATGTTCTTTAACTTCTCCAGGTCCGGCAAGCCATCAGGAAACGAGTTGATGCTGTTCTCGTCTGCAGTCAGCGTGATCAGCTCAGTCCACGATGAGATATCTGGCAGTGCCTGTATACGATTCATCGAGATGCAAAACTGGGTGAGCGCTGGCATGGTAATAGTGCCGTACTGGCGAACAATAGCAGTGAGCTGGTTTGAAGACACGTCGATATTCTGCAAGGTTGGCAAGGCCTCGACTCCATCCTCAACCAAGACTCCAGACAGCTTGTTCTTGCGCGCATTCAACTGCGTCAGTGGCAGCTTAGACAACATGCCAAATGGCAAAGACTCAAAGCTGTTCTCTGCAAGATTGAGGATTCTCAGACGGCGGAGCTCAGAAAAATTCGTAGGCAGCGATTGAAGGTTATTCCCGTGCAAATCCAGAACCTCGAGATTAGCTAGCTGGCTTAAGCAGGGTTCAAGCTGACCCCAGAGCAGATTTCCACCAAGCTTGAGATCCCGTAGGGCTTCAATGCGACAAATTGGCTCGAGACAGTTGTTGGCAAGACGATTGGACGACTGAAACCGCATTAGTAAAGCGCGCAAGTTTTACAGGTCAGATAGGTACGTACGAGGTTCAGGGACGTCAGCAAAGCAAGACGCCGCAGTCCCGATGGTAGACTGATCAACATGTTGCCATGAAGGTCGAGTGTTTCCAGTCCTCCAAACATGCAAACTGGTGCATCCTCTTCCATGGCCAATTGCTCGTGATCGATATCGGGAAACAAACTCTCGTCGATCATCTCCAGTTCATTGTCGGCGGCCACGAACCTCGTCAGATCAACACTTTCCGCCCAGCTACTCCCGCTGTTGCCAGTGGAATCCAGGTTGTACATGTTCAACACTTCCGATGGGATCTCTTTCAAGCCAAGAGCCGCAATGTTCAGTCTACCACTTGTTCTGGCTACTGTGACTCGCGATTGAAGCACTTTCGACGTGGAGCCAGCATCGCGTTGAAGATTGAAAGGATCATCGGTCAAACCAAAGTCGAATGTGCTGTCAGTAGGAATAACTGGGGCATTCGATATGCCGTCGAGCTCATTTTGACCATGCGCAGGAGCCTGCTGCACAACTGTGCGCTTGGCGGCTTTGGCTCGAGCAATTTGCTCACGAAGTGCGGCTGACGACTTCTTGAATTGTGGTGATATATCGCCTGTACCAGCAGTTTGCGTTGACGTTGTTGAAGCACCTGAGAAGACCGCCTCTTCGCCAGAAGCGGTAGTAGAAGACTTTAGAGACGTGATAGAGCCTTTCCTAGTGGCTGTGATTGGCGCAGCCGTTTTGAGCTTAGGCATGGAAGGCTTCTTCAATAGACTCATACCGGACGGTCGCGCTTTAACAGGACGAGCTGACGTGCTGGATGCGGCGGGCGATGCAGCTGTCGCACTTGGCTTTTCCGGGCTAGGTGTTCGTAGCCGAGCTGTCCGCGGCCGTGAGCGCGATGCTGGCGTGATAGCAGAATTGAGACTACCATTCAGGCTCATCTTGGATGGCGTTCTTATCAGTGTTGCCGCTGTGCGACCGCGTGTGGGCATGGTCTCGATAGGAGGCAACAGCGACCTGAGAGAACTATTCGATATATCTTGGCCAGGTCCAGCACTGGAGCCGGGTCTGCTGAAGGAGGGCCGCGACGATGGCGGATTCGAACTTTCAGAGCGACGACTAGACCCAGGTCGATCGCCCCATCTACTAACTGGTCTCGATCTCGATCCGTAAGATTCTTGTTGCTCGAAGAAGTTAGAGATGGAGGCTCTCGACTTCAACTTGGGAGTCGAAGGTAATTGCGACAAAGTTTCCATGGTTCTTTCAGCCAGAGACGGCCGCGCTCTCGCACTCTCGGCTCGTACGGTGTCGTTGTCAGCGCCATTATCGTCCTTTGAACTCCATTGCGAAGAAGATGCGTTCGACACGCTATCACTGGACATTTTGGAGCGACTCGGCATCCGTTGTGTTGACGGTTTCGCATGCGAGATCCGCTGCGAAGAAGGTCGCTTCTTCAGACCCGGAAGCTTGGACGAGGCCATCTGGCTATCTGGAGATTCCTGCTCGGTCAGGGTGGCCATTGTCGGATCTCGTGGCAGTCGCGTGTAGCCATTTGTATTCGAGGCTCTCGGGAGCTTGGGAAGGGTCTTCGAGGTAGGGAGATTTGAGAGAGGTCGCGGTCGTGGAAGAGTCTTCGCGGCGGAAGAGACCGAGGAGGGGATATTCGAGCTAGTGGCTGCCGAAGATGTAGATGCCGTGCGGCTCAAACCGAATCTCGATGGCGTATTGCTCAGGTGCTCTCGCGAGGCAGATGGTCGCAGACGCGGAGCTGTTATCTCATCAGAACCTGCACTTGTAGCAGTCGCTGCGCCCTCGAGAGTGGCTTTGGACGACGACGGTCGGAGAGCGATGGACCTGGGCGCGGGCAGGCGTGATACTGGTCGAGAAAGGCCACCGGGTTGCCCGGCGAGTGGCCTGTTCTCTTCCATTATGACGACTCGTTGCTTGTTGTAGCGTCGAAGATGCGGCGATTTAGCAATTGACGCACGATTACTGAATGATTGGGCTCGCAGACTCTGTGAAGCTCTGCTGGTGGTTTGAAATGTGAAGTGAGGGATTGTGACGGATCCGGGATCGCAGCAAAGTTTCGTCCCATGTAGAGTGTGGTCCTCCTTGAGCTCGGAGGTGATGCAGAGCCCGGGGATTTGGAGAGGCTTGAATAGGAAGCGTTTCCGATACCTGGAACATTGAGCATGCAACCGACCTGGCTCAGTCACTTGCCAGTCAAGGTTTGCGACGGAATTGCAATTCGGTCACAGTTTCGGGGCTGTTGCTGTTGTGGAATGGCCGTTGCGGATGGCAGACGCGATGCTCCCTCCAAGGTTCAGAGCTGTTGACTCGCTAAAATGGTTCATTCAATTAAAGTTCAGATGAGCCCGAAGCGAAAGGCACGTGGAAGATCTATCCCTAAATTGGGTGCAATGGACGCCTCTTGGTTCTCAATGCGAGGGCGGTGAAACAGTCTCGGATAGTGAGAAATAATTGATCAAAGGCTCGCTTAAGGCCAGAAGCTTATAAAGCCAGCACTTCAAGTCGACGGGTTCCTATCATCAATAACAATAGTAGGAGGCGTGAGATTCGTTCAGGACCGCAACGGAAACAGCTCCGGGTTACAAGGGCCACAGGGGATGCTAAAACAGGGATCTTGCCTTCTTACATCTCGGGAGGCCCCGCTGGCACGCGGCATGCAGGGATGAACCGCGGAGGCGGTTCGAAACATCTTGTCACTCCCACCCTGACTGGAATATAGTTCTCGCACAGGGTTTGAGGAAATGCGCTTCTTTGCAGTCACCTTGGTGAACTGAAGAGATTTACAAACAGCTTCAGATGCTGCTTCTACCACCCTCTCCAGGCAGTCTTGCGCACATTTCTTATCATCTTCTTGTTTCATCAAGGCGGGGTTTAATCCTGGCCAAGGATCGCTGCATATCCTCCACGGTCCATTCTCCGTCGGTGCCGCCGAGAGTGCGGGTTTCTGCCCTACAATCAAATTCCCGGCCAGAAAACAGGTATATCTTGTATGTTGACTCGAGATCATGCCTCTTAGCTGTGTATTGTGTGTTCGGAAGACAAGCTCAGTCAGAGTCTTGAGACTCGTTCGATATACTTGCTGTGATATCTCGACTGCAAATTTTCATACACGTGAGGCTTAGCTTTGGTGGACTAGATTCCACAGTTTGCTTTCGTGTGGACTCAAAGATTTACCGCGATATACTCGCCGGCCTTTCGCCATACCCATCAACCCTGTGCAGATCAGTCAAATTCGACGGGGCGAATCGGATGTGCGCCATTTGCCCTGACGAGCGTCGATCAGCTTGGGGGATCGTCAGCTTCTGAAAATCCCGAGGCAGCTCCCTTCGTTTTGTCAACAGGACGCACATCATAAATGACCCACAGTGTAAGGCAGGATAGAGGAAACTGGTGAACTGGACAAATCGTGAGCTTGACATGCCCATGAGAGCCGCTTGTTGCTATTGATAGAGGCTTTCTTTCTCGGGAACGGGTATTTGTAAGCCGAGGCTATTTTTTGGGGGTAGAATATAATGCAGTGTATCGCCTTTGTGTCCTCATGATTTGGTTATATATATATATATAGACTTGGATACGCTATATCCATTAGCACCAGGCAGTTGACTCTGTTGCTGGTGGACCGTGAGAAAGAACAGGACGGGAAACAGTCACGAAGGCAATGCCTGCCCTCCGTCCACTTGTAGATACCTGACCTTTTGAAGACCAGTCAGGCTTTCATCTTGATGTGCACTGGCTGTTCATCAGTTCCAACGCAATGCAGGCAAGCGTATGGCTAGAAAATGCAATAGTTTCCGTAAATATTGCCCACGAGGCGACTTGACCAAGATAACGAGAATCTGGTGTGTCTTTTGGAAGGAAACTCGAACGTGGTGGACTTTGGAGCGTGGGTGCGCTCCTTCCTTCCATACTCCCGCATTGTGTCAGAGCCCACCTGCTCGCTGAGTTGCTCAGCGTGAGGTGCTAAACTAGGGCGGTCCGTTAAGAGTCACCACTCACATGAGTAACCGTATCCCGATCTGCCGCCTCTGGAGCCCTGTCTCCTCTTCCTATTCTTCGTCCTCGTCGAACAATCCCAGGCTGTGTTGTGTTCCTGCCTAGGAAATAGCGAGACTTGACGCCAGAGTGGCTTTGTTCAAACCGGGGGCAATTGCCCTAATACTGCCTGCGTTCCTCGTTCGGCTGCCGTTGTAGCCTGGGAGCACTTCGTGCCTTCCCGTTATGATCGCGAGTGTGGTGCTCTTGCCATTCCCTCAAAGGCAGGGACGCGAGGACACGTTATAATGGAATTCCCGTTCTCGCTGATGTGTTCTTCTTCCTCTTCTCTCTTCAGCTAACCTGTGCTCTGTACTGAACGGTTTGGATCTTGCCTTGCACTTCGCTTGCACCCTCCAAGTCAGAGCCAGATCAACAGAAGTGTGCCATCAGCACCTGGGAGCAGAACGCTCGTACGCTGCTCTACAGGCGTCCAGTATTCCTTCTTTTTGAAGCCCGGTTCCTGGTCCCCTATGCTTACACACGGCGTGCGATCATTGTGTCTCTGGTATCACACTGCCTCCATATGGCGCGAAAACACACACTCCTTTTCTGTTGCAATCTCTGGCTGGCCCCGGCGAAGATGAAGTTATGTTCTCTTTCTCGGACCCCTCTTCGTCACCACCGTCATAAGACTCAGCTCGTCTTGTCTCTTCATCGTCCGTGGCAATACTGCAGCGACGGGTTGCCCACGGCCGTCACATGACCTTGTCCATCGAAAGTGGTCACCCTGCTGAGTTCTCTCCTTGCCATCCCTGAAGTTCTGACCGCACTGACCATGGACGTGAGCAGGATAATCCCAAGCCTTCACCACACCCGCGGACGTTGACCGGTGTGAAAGATTAGGCTGGCAGAGGCCACTGGCGTGGCTGTGACACAAGATCACAAGGAGACAGCAAGGAGTGCAACTGGACAGGGCGGGAAACAAGGCAAACATGAAAAAACTAAGATTGTTCATGGTGCGAGTGTGGAATATCGGAGTTGAAGATTCGACGTTGATGAAGGACGATACAAGACGCTGAATGCACAGAAGAGAGCAGATACAAGTATGAAAATATCAGAAGAATACTCGTGCAGAGCAAATATGTCTCACAAAACTGTGCCATGCCGAGTCACAACCGTGAAGTGCACCTTCTAGGCGTGGTGGTGCGGGCAAGGCATGGCTGTTTGGCCGCAGTTTCTGGCACCTGCCAGATAGAGCAGGTCCGCTCTGCAGTCCCTTTGGCTATTAGCCAGGGCCTGAAACCTGTTGATGTGTTGTAGTCGCGAATTCGATGATTACGTCACGGATGGCCGCTGCACAAGGACGAAGGGCCTCGACTCTGGACAAGAATCTTGGAGAGGCAAGATTCTCTGGGACGGCGGGCAGTGCTGCTTTTTTAACTTGTATCTTTTTGACTCGCACTAGGGCAAAGATGAGTCGTAGGAAATGACCAGCCCACTAACGGCCTGGTTCGAAATAGTGGCCATCGTGACCAGTCGCCGGCTTCCGCTAGCAGCAGTCAAAGCAGATCTCCATAAACACGTGAGACCAAGTTGGGAAATACCAAGGTGTCGAAAGCCTCTGATCAGAGAAGTTCAGCAACGAGTCTCTAATGTTGGGTTTCCCAGCGGTAAGCTCCCGAGTCCTCGTGCTCTCTTGTCTCTTCCAGTGAATTCCATCGCTACGAAGTTGGGAGAAGAACAATTGGCTAGATTTGAGAAGAGGAGCGTGTGCTAGGGTTCGAGATCCACTGAGCGCGTTCGTTCGCAGACAGCGTTCACGAGGCCGTGAATGTTCATTCGTAGCGATGTGAATAGTGGCCAGGTTCATCCGCGATTTCCCGTTTCTAGTATGCTCATGCTTCATTTTCGGCCTCCTACCTTTCTCAATTGAGGGAAGTGCCATCATGAGCATAATCTCCGGGTCGTAGGAACTCGACTCAAGGGTAGCACAAGGTACTTGGTCACATCTAGTTGACCACCTTATCCGTACATCCTGCCCCCAAGGCCGCAACTCGATTCATGGGACTGGACGAGCCAAGGCTGGGTGTGAATTTCCATCAAGGATGGCTTGACCGAGCCCCTTTGCGTAAATAATGCTATTGAAATGCCTAGCGACTGGAAGGGTTCAACGGTCTTCCCACTTTATTGCAGTGTTCTTTCTTCCCACAGAGAGACGTCCATTCGGCGACGCCGAGTTTGAAGTTGAAGCCGAGGAAACTGGGGGCCGAGCCAGTCCTGCCAGTGTGACTCCGGACGGACATGGACTGTTCTTCGATTCACTACAGCTACTTTGCAGTTGACTTTGGAAGCTTGGACAGCCTTTCGTTAGATATTTATGAGACAGTCTGATGGCTTGAGTGGACTTGATCTGACTTCTTCGGCTGAACCCTCTTGTGCTTGCTTTCCGGTTCACGAAAATTCGGACGCTTTGTGGAGATTGCCACAGCGTGAGACTGAAGAATGATGACCTCGGGAGTCCGCGTGAAGAAGATTACAAAATGCTTGAGCGAACAATCGTTCATGAACCAGAATGTCGTCGGCTCTGTTGGCGTCTGCTGACCTCATCTTCCTGGGCACCCCAGCCCCTGTAACTATGGGCCCTACGACCCTGCCCCTTGCATGCGTCGCGCATCTGATCGTGTCCTCAAAGTCGAAAGCTCGTTTTCAACACTCATCTACGACACCCCGCGAATACAGGATTGTGACGCAAGTCTAACAATATTAAGGCACACCCAGCACTGAATCTCTCATCCACGATTCTCGACACAATGACGCGCGCCCAGCAAACCATTTCCATCGCGCTTCTCGTGAGCTCCGTACGCGCGCCCCAAGCTCCTTTCCTTCCTGAGCAACTCCTGGCTCTTCGCTAACGCGCCTCTTCTCTTGTGCCTAGGTCTACCTCGCGCTCTACCTCCGACTCATCCCGCTGCCAGCAGTCATTCAATCCGAGATCGTCCCTGTGGTACGCCCTCCTCTTCCTTCGCGACAATGCACCAGGACATAACGCTGACATTGCGCGCTCGCGCGCGGCACAATAGCTTCCTTTCTGGGCCCTCGTCTCGCTCGGCGCGTACCTCCTCGTCCAGCTCGGCTGGGGCGTTCTGACCTTCCACGACTGCCCCGAAGCGCACCAGGAGCTACTAGGCGAGATCGAAACGGCAAAGGTGGAGTTGCGCAAGCTTGGCGTTACGGTGGATTGAAAGAGCATGAGCGAGAGTAAGAGGCGAGAAATCGACGGGTAGGCCGTGTGCAGCTACGTGCAGTGAAAAGCATGGCTATTACAAGGGCTCAGGGGCAGTTCTTCGGCATACTGGGGCATTAATTGGGATCTACTGTCGCCGAAGGCGACACAAGGAATGGCGTTTTGCTATCTTCGCACCTGGTCTCGCGCACAAGGGAGAGAGCCGTGCCGAATAGCACTCTCGAGGCTGCGCCGATATGGCTGGACTGTGATACGGCTCTTTTGAGATGTGCGCTGCATATGCTGCTCGATCTACGTCCATAAGGACTAGTCACTGCGATTCACACGAGGGCTGAATTGCATGAAACTGAAGAATACAGTCTGGCAGCAGCCAAATCTGAATTGAGCCATACCAGCAAATATGCGCTTCGAGCACGTTTCGCCATTTTCCAATGTACAGGGTATATCGAAATCAAGCCCGGCCTCATAAAACCATGTAATCATATCTTTCAACACTAATCACGTGCATATACTACAAGCTTGCATCATTCATACTCCTGGCTCGCCGGCCAAAAGTGCCACTACCGTTTTGACAGCCGTCAAAGGATCCTCTCCGCCTTGCAGTAGCTGGTCAAACATCTTCGGTATGCCCACGAGACTCTTGCGCTCGTCAATCGCTTGCCCTATACACATACGCCTGGTCAGTATATATTCTGGGAGGCATATGAAGGCACGCATTAGGTAGATGGGGATGACTTACATTTGCCCGGCACGCCGAGCTCCAATCTCACTTTGCTCCTCGCCTCGCCCGCCCAGTCGAACTCTATGGCCCACTTGACCCTCAGCTCGGACATCTCGTTTTCGTTCTCCGTTTTCAGGTACGGGATCTCGAAGTCCATGCTCGTCCGTCCCACATGAGGCAGCAGCTTCGCCTTGGTAGACAGCTTCGGGTCGCCATCCGAGCCAGCAATAAAGCTCTCGCCGACACCACTATCCGCATCGCTTATTTGCTCTTGTCGTCTCCGCTTCGTCTTCTTCCTGGCACGCGTCGATCGTGCGAGCTCGATCAGCCCCTCCTTGCTGTCGAGGGCAGTCTCAAGCGACGACCAGAACTTGGCTCTTTTCAACGCAATGCCGTACCACTCCCCCATCGCCCAGCAGAGAAGATTCACATTTCGTGTCTTCACAGGATGGTACTCCGCGTCGGGCGATAAGATCGTGTGGAAGAAGGGTTTGAGTTCGGCGGCAGCCGCGGGGTCGAGACCTGGGATGGAGAGCGAGGAGACAGTCTTCGTGCGTGTGTTGACAGTCATCTCAATGCGAGCAGTGAACAGCCCTGGAGGGCTTGCGGAGCGGATGTTGATGGTGTGCTTCTGGAGTGTAGTTTGATCGGTTGCGTCGACGGAGGGCGAGATGGTGGCCACTGAAGAGGTAAAGATCAGAGGCGTAAACACCTGCAAAAAGGGCAGCTCTTCGGAGGCGTTCATGGGTATTGGATGGTGAGAAATTATGGGCGGTTCGGACTCGTCTTCGGCGCTTTCGTATGGAATCGCGGGTGGCAGATGTATTCCTGAAAAGCCATTGAACCCCAACATGGCAATTGGGTCCATCACTGTGTTCAGCCATTCTGTACTTGTACTCGCATCTGCGTCCGTCTCTTTCTCGGCGGGAATGAGATGCCGGCGCAAAACGTCTAGCACGTCGTCCTCGTCCGCGAGAGGTAACCCTTTGGCAGCGTCGTTATTCGCTCTCTTCGCCAGCTCCAAGTCCGCCTCCAGCTGCGCGACCTCCTTCAACAGCGCGTCTCGCTCCTGCTCTTTCTCCCAATTCGGCCCTCTTAGCCGTACGCTCCGGCGCGGGTGGGTGCCAATCGCGAATTCGCTACGAGGTTCTGGTATCGGTACCTCCTTCTCTTTTGACCTCTCAGGAAGGTTCAGCGTACCTCCAACAATCTTGACTGGACTTGCGCCTCGTCTGCCCCTCGGCTTCTGCGATTCCTTCTGCGGCGGCGCTGATGACCCTGAAGCCTCCTGAGCAAGCGGGTGTTTCGACGGCGAACTCTGCTGTCGCATAGCATCTCTCTCGCTGGGCTCGCGACGCCGCTTGGACGGGGTGTTGTGAATCCCCGAGGGCGGCGTACTGACCACGGGGTCGGGATGCTCGGGAGTGGGAGGGAGTTTGGGCTCTTCGTAGACCACGGCAGGCAGAACACCCGTGTTGAGTGGCGACCGGTGTAGACCTCGTCTCTCAAATGGGTTGGCTATGATCTCCTCCTCTTCTGGTCCGGGCGGCGGCAGTGGCCTGGGCTGTGGACGCGTTGGCGTGCGCCTTGCAGGTTGGGCTCCGAATACGTTGCCGCCGATTTTTCTTGAGGGCGAACGCGACACATCGCCGGGTAATTCTCTTGACGCGCTCCGAGTCGTTCTAGATATGTTTTGGGAGCTAGGACCCGCCGCGTATGGGGCCGAGGCAGTATCGTCTCCGGGCGATGCTCTGGACGCGGTTCGGGTTAATCTAGTGTTAAATTGGGAGCTAGAACCCGCCGCGTCTGGCGGGGAGGTAGTGCCATCTCTCTCAGAACGGTGCTCGAGCTGTGCAGTCAACGCGTCGTCTACGTCAACATCGTCGTCAGGCTGGTTGGGTTCCGACCCGGGTATGTTGTCGGAGCCCTGTTGCGCAGGCTCTCTTCTTCTGGAGAGGACCTCGGGATTGTCTCTGGCGAGATTCGATCGCGTGGGGGAGGCGAAGGACGGCCGCCGAGGCGATCGCGAGGGCGAGGATTGACGCTCTTCTTGTTGTTGCCCTTCTTGCGGTGGAGGACCGGCAGGCGTTGTGGACTCGACGGGCACAGAAGTGGTTGGAGACGTCTTGCGCTTCTTCGGGACCGAATAGGCGTCCATTATTGGAATGTGGGATAAAATTTCACCATGTCGTGGCTAATCTTGGTATTTGGACAAAAAGAAGTTGATGGCTGCTGGTCGTCGCGTTCGGCGCGTGTGGGAAGCTGTTCCCTGTCGCAGACACCTGCAGGGACCCCGCGCAGTAAGGCCTTTCCCCCTTCCTGCGATAGAGATTTGCCATCTCATCCCAACTGCATGTTTTTCAAAACGATTATAGTTTTTTAATTTTCAAAAAGTTGAAGAAGAAAATCATCCTATTTCGTCGATTGACTTGATCTTTGCATGTCTGAGCGACCAGCGACCATAACTTAGCGCCAGCTCAGGGACCATCAACGCTTTTGCCTTTCCTAAGGAAGAAATAAGAACATTGATCCAAAACGTCCAGAACTGAGTGAAAAGTTACAAAGCGGAGAGTATTGGACACGGTAATGAGCCCCTGGCCGAGTTTGGACAGACTGAGTTTATGACTGCTTTTACAATTTCTCTAGAGGCAGCAAGCAAGATGGAATTGCTGCTCTGACCAGACATTCGTGTAGCAACTTGCCAGTACCTCTCTCACGACTTCCTAGGTACTCCGAGATGTTATCCACCAAATGTGCACTTGATAATCCTCCATGTACTACCACAGTGCTTGGTCAATGAGGTAAATCATTACCACATACGTCAACACAAAACCAGACAGTTTGAACTTGGTACCAACTTACCTCACAGCAGCGCAGTGTGATCATAAGATGCCTTCCTTGCGCTAACGAACTACATGGCCATAGCCTTGAGCCAGTTTATACCTCGTTCCTACAAATTGTTGCGCGGTGTAATCATTCGACCAAAGTCAGCTTAGACCACCCTATACTTCAAAGTACTCAGACGGCCTTTGAAGTGGCCGAAGCTGCCAGTCGAGGCGCAACGCGGCTTCACGTTAGGAAGGCAGACTGAATTGACCACAACTATTCTTTTCATAATTCTATCCACCGTTTTGAAAGCCAAGATAGAAGGCTAGAACCTTCCTCGCTGCGTCTGGAGTCGATACACTGGAGACTTCTTGTGTCACTGAACGACTATGTCCATGGAGTTAAAAGCCAGAGAAGCACGCTTCCAAGCTCCCTAGCCGCACGAACATGATCGGGCCGAGGTCAGCGCGGGTAATTAAGGAATGTGTTTCCCCACGGTCTCGCACAGTCAAGTCGTTCGTCCAATCGATAGAACTCTATTCTGATTACTACTAAATACCATCCCTGTTTTAACGTCACGTCCTCGCTCGTCATTCTTCTCCTTCGCATTCACCAAGCCAATTATCGTCAGCGCGCCTCTGTGCCATCACCATCACGCTCCCCACCACAGCTATACTACCTCTACTACCTTTAGCGCAGCAGCTGTACCTCACCATGTCGCCCGCCACGCGCGCCCTCGCGCGGCCTCTGCGGTCGCTCCTCACTGCGCGTCGCACCTACGCCACCCTCCCGACAAAGAACCCCACCCCGAGCGGACCCATCGAGCCCTCGCAGACGCAAGCCCACCCCATGGGCGCCTTCTACGAAGCGATCCTCAACACGCCCAAGCCTCTGCCCAAGGTCAAGCCCGAAGAGCCTGCTACCACCGTCAAGGAGAACGAGAAGCAGCAGCCAGCCGCGGCGGCCGCCGCCGAGCCCGCAGAGGCACCAGCAGCACCATCCAAGCGCGGCCGCAAGCCCAAGGCAGCAGCCTCCAAGACCGAGCCCGCCTCTACAGCCACCGCGTCGACAGCGCCCACCGCGTCTGCCAACAAGTCCTTGGTAAGCAGCAGCTCTCTCTCCTTCTCCGGTGCGGCGACTCCTGCAGCGGAACCGAGTACTCAAGAGAAAGCAAAAGTAATCTTCGGATCGTCCCTCGCCGGGCCCGCCGAGCGCGCCGAGCGCCTTGCCCAGATCCGCCTCAAGAGCACCGTGGTCGCCGGGGTCGTGGTGCCGCCCAAGCCCGAGGAGCCGGACAACTGCTGCATGAGCGGGTGTGTTAATTGTGTGTGGGAGCGATTTCGGGACGAGATGGAGGGGTGGGCAGTGGCCAACGCTGAGGCGCAGAGGAGGATCGCTGCTGCTACAGAGGGTGAGGTTTGGTCGAGTTCGGAACAGAAAGAGGTGTCGACATCGAGAAAGCAACCGCCTGCGATGGATCACACAACGGTCAGCATGGACGATGATGGTGGCGGCTCGGAGACAAATTGGGACTTGGGAGCTGGGCCTGCCCCTACGTCGGCCTCTGGTAATCTTGCAAAAGACTTTTGGGACGAGGAGCTGTACAAGAACATACCTGTTGGTATCCGCGAGTTCATGAAGCAGGAAAAGCGGCTGAAGGAGAAGCACGTGCGCGATGGTACGTCTGGCGGTAATGGGGTTTGATCTGCGGTTATGATACCCTTAGACGTGGAACATTAATAGACTTCTCCAGAGCATAATCTTCCTCGTATGTCCGCGCCCGTGACATGCTGAGGTCGAGCATGTGTATGGTGGTCGAGAAGGTGTGGTAGGTCATTGTGCTGGTGGCGGTGCGATGGAATATGGCCCTATCCACTTGGCATGCTGACTCGTCTTGCGCGGCAGGTCGACAACGTGTGCTAGGAAGCTCAACGACACGTGCTAAGAAGCTCGACTGGGAGTTGGCGTGGTATGCAGCACTTGTCCTAAATACGTCGAAGACAATCCTTCACGGGGATTGTCGACATCGCGTAGCGGGTGTCTGGGATGGTGGTCAGCGGTACATGGTCTTGCCCTTGACTTGCCGAAGTCCATTCTGTGCCAGGTGCGGCCCATGTAAGGTAGCTCGACTGGTGTTCGGCGTGACCTATGTCTTGACGGTTCGTGCCACTGTGTATGCGGACCTCAAGATATGCGGAGATGGATCCTCGAAGCGTGCCGACAGCGCGTGGTAGGTAATCGGGCCGACACTCGACATGGTGTACACGACGGCTTGGCAGAAGGGTAAGTTGTCCTGTTCTCAGACAACGTGCAAGGACTGATGGTCTGCAGCTTGGTCACGAAATATTCAGATGCATGTCGTCCAGTTCTTTCGTCTCGAAGCCTCTATTATGTGGGGCCCACTCGTCGACGCTATCTAGCAACAGCCATACAAAGTCATCCACCCGGCCAATGGAACATGGGTATGGTGGTCGGGAGGGATCATGGTCAGCGAGCATCGGTACGCAAGCAGCTCGAGCACTTTCTCAGTGAATGAGTGTCCAGAATGCCGGAGTTGACCATCAGTTTGCTGGCCTCTGTAGCGTCGTCGGCGTCGGCTGCCAATCTCTTATTGTCAATCCTCCTGCCTTACTCTTTCTGATCCACGGCCGCCTCTATTATTCCCTGTTGTCTATGGTATGCTCTTCGTTACATCGTATGCGTTCTTGCCATCGAGGATATGGTGTTGTGGCGCGTCACACGCTGCCACTCCCAGGTTCCCTTCCCTACCCACGCTAATCAAATGTCTTGATCGCCGAACCACCGCAACTGCCTGTCCCTTCTCCTCTTGCCGGCCCATTCGTCGGAAGCTCGGGCTACGCGAGGTCGACGGCCACAACGAATGCGAAGAGGCAGCACATTGGCGATGGTCACGCATCGGCAAAGCTTGTCGGATATTGTATGTTCGCGAATGTTCTTCTGTCATTCTCTTCTTTCTTGATGTCGGTGGTCTTGCCATCGACAATCTTGTGCAACGCGTCTTGCATCGTAGGCCTCGCCGCCGCCGTCGTCGTGACCTTGGTATCCTCGGTGTTATGTTCGTGCGTGGGGGTGGACGCGCTCTGGCAGTGATGATGCTGCCGAACCAAGCTTGTCCCGGCCGCGTGTCCTCTTCCGCTGCCGTCCGCGCAGGCCGGCCTGTCTGACGTTGAACAAGCATCTCGACATCGTCATCGACCGTCTCCACCTTCGAGTCCCATATTCTGTTTACTTTGCTAGATACGTAACGCTGATGCTGTCCGCGATCTGGCAGGAACTTGACATTGTTTACGGCTTGAGACTGGGCCCAAACTTGCACTGGAGCAGTAAGTAACTTTTAACCGACGACACCCGTAGAAGTAGGCTTGGCGTGACTTGCAGGTCCCCAACTCTCCTGGCCAGGTGGTCGACAAGTGGCTCTTCCACTCCGCTTTGCAACATTGTTCTCTGTGACTGACTAGACGCAAGGCTCCCCAGGCAGTGATGCCCATCAGTTGGCTCTTCTTGCGTAATAGCAGCAGGACTTTACCGAAGTACTCTTGTGCTATAGCCGCTGAGCGATGTAGGTACCTAGCAAGGTAACGACTGCTGCAACGTACCTGACAGGCAGAGAGTTGTGGCTATGGGTGTCTCATCCGGCAATTACTCAAGATTTCTAAGTTAGTTATGTATCATCTACCACGACACGTGTGTTGTATCTTGCGAAGCTGGGTCAATTGTTTGTTTCGGACATTCTTCGATTGGGACTGTAAAGTGTGTCCTCAACGTCCTTAACAACGTACCATCGTCAGACCAGTTGTGATCTGTTGTCCCGAGCAGTATTCTAGAAACATTTGATGTTGACAACGCAACTTCGTCCGCCCGGCTCAAGACCAGCACACCTTTGATTGCTTTCGAGCACACGCTGGCCTGGGCAGTTCGTTCTTGTCCGCCAATCGATTAGCATGTACTTGAGCCCCATTTCGAACTGGATTCATCTCTCTCCTTGTGTTTTTTTCTTTCCTTTTTTCTTCCTCCTCCGCAACTCCATCGCAATCCCTCGCAAATCACAACAATCACAACCACAGCCACATCACAGGAAGCCACAATCACGATTGCATTGTCACTCGATTATTTGGCATCTCCTCCTTAATATTACGTCTTCGTTCTTGTGCTTCAAGAGCCGCGTGGGCGCAGAGACCCAAACCGCATAACCCTCACCTGCGAACACTGGATCTGGTCTACTCATCATCTTCAAATACACATCTGTGTATCTTGGAGGACCCATCATCTTCCGACCTGAATTCATCATCCTCCTTTGTCTGTCATCGTTATCCCATCGAAGGCCCGACGGGGTCGCTTGATTCACATAATGGCCAACGGCAACGGATTTCAAGGCGGTGGCATCTACTCCCCGCGCAACGACCAGCAGTCCAGGCCACAGATGGTTGATTCGCGGTGGACGCACCTGCGACCCTCGTCGTCACCGCAAAGGACTTCACCTCAACGAACCAAACATCGGATTGACCCAGAGCAGATCACTCAAAGAGACTGCAACCAAGTTTTTCAACCGGTGCACATCCATTCAGGACAACAGACTACTCAACCCGACGTCCCTCACCGAGCCCAAAGATGGAACGCGCCGTCTATGCAACCCGGAGCATCCGATATCAGCATTTACGGCGGACAACACCAAGTTTACGCGTCTCCTAGGCCCACACACTCAGACGGTCGTGATGGACAACTGCCTTGTTACACATCGGATTCGCAGACCGTTTACGGAGCGCTACAAGCCTTTGAAGTTGTCTTACAAGATCAGGGACAATGTCGCGCAGACGCGGCTGCTCGAGGCCATCAGTTTGCTCGATATCCATCACACCCGCACACCGCCGGTCCACAGGCTCAAACTCCGCCCTATATAGCCCGATACCTCGACCAAGTCGATTCACAAGAATATACAACTGCCCACCACGCAGAACAGCCCGTTGACTACGCCCATTTGTCTTCAGGACAGTCTATTCCATATGGACATGAGACTGCGCACACGCAAGAGCTATTCAGCTACGCTTCCCAGCCACCAGGACAATCGTACGAACAAGGATTTGGGACTATGTACACACAACAATCCTTTGGCGATGCCAATTTGTTACCGGGGCCACCCGATCAACAAATATTTGCGGCTCCATTCACACAGCTGGAGCCTCCGCAGACGATGTCGCGCCCTATGGGAATTCCAGTTGCCGACTATCTCCCTGAGCACCGAATCAAGGAAGGATTTGATGACTTCTACAATGCCCTTGGATACCCAAGTGTGTGCGGCTCCATTGACCTCTACAATCCCCGTGATTACCAAGAAGAGGTAGGTCCTGAGCAGATCGACAATACCTGTGAGCGCCAATATAGGGCAGCATATACGGATACGCCACAAATCGCGCACGCCAGCTCCACGTCGTCAGGCCACCAACAGCCAAAGTCGTTATCGTCGAACACCTTGTTCATGAACCAGGGTCTGGACAAAGCGCGTTCCGAAAGCGGTTTGCAGCCAGCGTTGCTTCCCTCTAGACCACATTTAGAAGCTTCTGCGCTTCCAAAGAACGCAGCGCCACGCATGGAACGCATCAATTCCGAGCCGTACATCCCTCGCAACTCGGATCAAAAACTTAATCGGCAGCCACTTGACCGACCTAGTGATTCTGACGACTTTGGAAATGCGCCTGATCTTGTTCCACCTGTTAGGGATCAATCAGCCTCGGCCCCAACAGCGCGTCCCAACAAATCTGTGCGGGTGATAGATTTCAATAGATTCATTCAGTACGACGGAAACGAGACTTACAGAAAAGCCTTTGCCGAAGGTAGGGCAGCAGAGTCCAAAGCCAAGAGAGAAATCAAAAGGAGCAAGGCGAAGAAGCGCACTACACCTTCAAACAACAAGTCTTCAAAGCCATTACAGGAGGCTTCTGAAGTCAAACACGCCGCCAGTGCTTCTAATTTGGGCAAATCAAAGAAAGCTTTGAACTCTACCTTGAACTCTACGGGACAACAGCCAAGGCAGAGTCTACAGGACTTGGTAGACTCCTGCGTGAAACACAGTCTCATTGCCCCGTCAGATAAGCTAGAGCTTGCCAACGCCATCGGACTCAAGGAATCACAGCCTGTTGGATTCGGCGCGCCACAGCAGAACGAAACCGAAACGCCACTTCCGCACATATTCCATGAATGGCTGTACCGTCTCCCCGTCTCCATTCCTGCGGAGCAGCGAGTAGACTTTGAGGCGTATCGCAAAGCTAGGGAATGTCTCAAGCCTGGGAAAGATCCTAAATCTGACCCAAGCCGTCGTCGTTCGCGGAGAACACAGCCAAAGGTCGGAACATGGCATCGATATAGAGTCTCGGCGTGCCAATATCTGGATAATTAGCGGACTATGGTATGGGAACATAGCCATAGAACGTGAAAACAGCTGCCTCCGTGTCCTTGCTGCGGCATGAGACAGCATTCCTCTTTCTACCACAGCAGCTGGAGCCTCCCTTATCTTCGAACAACCACAACCACATCGACACACACACACCGAGACTTCCGGGGGTCCAGAGCGACTTCATTTCCTTTTTTCCTCTTTCTTTTTCTTTTTTTGTCTTTCTGGTCTACAACATTGAAACCATTGCTTCATTATCTTTAGCTTTTACGCTACATAGCAGCGTCTTGAATATCAGTCCACAACAAGAGGTTCAGAGAGAGAAAGGGTAATGCAGCAGTATTCCGAGCGTCGTGTTGCGCAGATGAGAAGGTATTATGGGTACTATGGCGTATACGGTAGCTATTTTGTCGAGCCAAGCATCCATTGGGGATGACAGCGTTTATGTGAAGATACCTAAAATCCAATATTCTTGGACAAGCAGCGACGTCATTGGAGTCTTGTGTGTGAAAGAAAGCGTTCCGGTTTGAAAGAGTGCTGCTTCAGTGCAAAGTGGGGGTAGAGGTTAAATTGAACCTTACTGCTTTGTCTTGTGTGTGAAAGAAAGCGTTCCGGTTTGAAAGAGTGCTGCTTCAGTGCAAAGTGGGGGTAGAGGTTAAATTGAACCTTACTGCTTTGTCTTGAGGACTGAGTTGCAGCCCTCCTTCATACCGCATCAGATCTTCCATTTAGCATAATTAATATTGATTACAAAAACAAGACTGAGCGCTTGCCATCGCTGAGTTCCGTTACCGAGCTGTTCAATATCAAATACAACGTGAAGTAGATGTCGTAGGTTAACAAGGTGTTTGAAACCATGCCAATAGAGATAGAACCAAATATACATGTATGGAAGCAGTCCAGATGCGCATATTTCCCGATTCGATTTGTTTTGCGAGGTGTTCAACGACCCTTTCTTTCTTGGCGACTTTCCCGCCAGCGAATTTGGAGGACTGTACTTGCGTTTCGCAAATGCTTCATAGGTGAGAAACACCGCGAGGGGGCGGCACAAGACTCACGCCAAAGCCATCGGTTGATTGTGACAGGTTCCTCACACTCTTGCTGTTGAAGCTCCGTTCTGAGGGCCGGATCGACGCCGCGGATTTGTCCTCGGGGGCTTATCTGCACAACAACGAAACCGGCGGCAAATCTTGGGCGCGTCAACAGGCCTTGTCATGCTCCACTAAGGAGGGCATCACTTCAAAATCAAAGAAAGGTGGATTTATGCAAGCCGAACCACTGCCGAACGTCTTGGCCATGGAGGAATACGACCGCAGGCCGCGAATCTGACACTGGTCATGGCAGCTGTACTTGACTATGACAACAAGATGCATTACGGAGATCCGCGCTTGTCATGCAGCAGCATCATCCCGGATTTTCTCTTTCATCAGCTGGATAACCTTTTGGATGGTGGCCCAGCTGTGGTGAGCAACGTGAAGAAACTCTAGTCTGTCTTACGCTTTTCTTACAGTAGATCACTCGGTACATTCACAATGCCAACGTCAAGCGTGCGCATACAAACCGTCGTGTTTTGGCGCCAAGTCTTGTAGTCCATACAGATTAGTTGACACCTGCTCAGTATCCTGGCTTGAACTGTATGTAATGTCGACGCTGGCAAGATCGGACGCCTAGCGGCATAAATTTGGTTGATGGTTGGCAGGTAGGATCGCGGATTAAAAGATCGGACACTTTCAAGAGTGGCATATTCCGCAAGCAAGCCTCTGAGCCAAATGCAAAATTTTCCAACCATTCATCCCATGATTGAATAGCCAGAGGTGAAGATCCCCCTTGGTGGTTATCCCAAGGATGAGCTTATCCCAGAAGTGACCTCGAAGGATTTGCATAAGTCCTGTTTTGGAATATAGCAGGGTGCAGCATACTTCATTCGGCGATCTCTTTTGAGACTGTGGAATCAGATCTCGCGGTTCGGCGTATTCAGAACTTTGATCGATGATGCTGTTCGCCTGAGACAGGATTCATGTCACCCACCGCTCTCGGCCTTCAGAGCTGTCATAACCAGCACGGATGGTTTCCTTGGCGAACTTTGAAGACCCGCCATCAAGACCCACAGCGCCAGAACCCTCCCCAGATAAAATAAGCTTTGGCCCCTCCAGGCCCGCGACGTTCTCGGCCCTAGGGCCCACGGACGGATGGAGCGTGGGCATCTTCGGTAACGATCTACAAGTGGCAAGGAACTCCTTGCGTGGCAATGCGTGCCCGCGAACGTCCACAAAACATCATCAACGTGCACCTCAGACGACTTGAACCAGCAACATCGGTCGGGAGCCTGGGCGCAAAGAAACTCAAGATTGGCGTCCGCCGAGTAACGGGAGATGAAGGGCTGAGAGCAGGTTTGGGCTCCGAAACACGGAAGAATACAGGTACGCGGTCGACGCTCGCTTGGACCTGATGGAAATTTCTGCGCAACGAGGCTGTCACCAACCCTCCCGACTTAAGCCAAAGCCCGAGTTCACACCGATGCGGTTCCTGTCAGATCTCAGTTCCACATCTGCACGTAGCGCGTCCAGTCAGCTCGGCTACTGAGATCCTGCCCACGTTGTGAGCCTGCAGTCGAACAAAGGCGCGGACCCGCTTGCCTCGCGACGCGAGGTCCACCAGCCGGAACCGCGAGACTATTATGTATGTTGGTTGTCGAATATTGAGTTCTGATGAGCCGCATATATAAGTCCTCGCCTCAGGATGAAGCGGTCCACTATGTTGTTCCGTACGAGTGTACGAGTGAATTATAGATGCGTTCTTAATTGTTCAACTACCACATTACCAAGATGGTGCAACAAAATACTGCAACGCAGGGCCATCAAGACCCCCGGTCCACATCTCCCACAATAGTCAACGACAGTCATTACGGCAGCGACAGCGACACTGACACAAACGCCGCCCCTGTCTTCGAGTCTATCATTTCCAACCATGGCCGTCGCTGCTCTGTCACCACGGATGGGCGTCGGCGGTCTGGCTCTTTTTCACAACAATTAAGTCGGCAGGCCACGAAAGAGATGTCCCGCGATCCAAACCTCGATCCAGATTCCATCCCCTACCGTACACTATCACAAAACGCCCGCTTCGAAGAGTTCACCACCGAGGAGCCGTCTGGTGCGATCAAAGGCCCAGCATTCGTTAACCCTGATGGAGTCGAGACGGACTACAAGCTTGTGACCTTCACGCCCGGCGACCCAGAGAACCCCAAAAACTGGTCTAAGGCGTACAAATGGTACTGCACCATGGTCGTCGCCGTAACCTGCTTCGTCGTCGCCTTCGCCTCGTCCATAGTAACAGCCGATCTCATCGGAGTCAGGGAAGAGTTCCACATCAGCGAGGAGGTCACCCTCCTCTCCATCACCGTGTTCGTCATCGGATTCGGCGTCGGACCTGTCTTCTTCGCGCCACTGTCCGAAATCTACGGTCGGCGCATCATCTATGGCACCACCCTGCTCATAGCCGTCGTGCTCATCATCCCAGAGGCGCTGGCCACGAACATCACCATGCTTCTCGTTTGCCGCGCCATTGATGGCATTGCGTTCTCGGCGCCCATGACTCTTGTCGGCGGCACCCTGGCGGATCTGTGGCGTAACGAGGAGCGCGGCGTCCCCATGGCTGCGTTCTCGGCCGCGCCGTTCCTCGGGCCTGCGATCGGCCCGCTTGTCGGTGGCTATCTTTCAGATGCATGCGGATGGCGATGGCTGTACTGGATCCAGCTGATCCTTGCGTTCGTCGTCTGGGTGCTCATCACCTTCACCATGCCTGAGACGTACGCGCCGACCATTCTGAGACGCCGTGCAAAAAAGATGCGCAAGGAAACTGGTTCGCAGGAGCATGTCACTGAGGCGGATCTTGACACGCGCCCATTCCTGGAGAGGTTGTGGATTTTCCTCGTGAGGCCACTTCAGTTGCTCTTCACGGAGCTGATTGTGTTCTTGATCTCACTGTATATGTCCGTGCTCTATGGGCTCCTCTACATGTTCTTCATCGCCTACCCTATCGTCTATCAGAATGGAAAGGGTTGGAGTGCCAGCAGCACTGGGCTGATGTTTGTAAGTACCCAAAGTTCCTCTTCCTTTCAAGCGAAGACAGTGCTAACGCATCCCAGATCCCCATGGCACTTGGTGTCGTAGCCTCCGCCCTCTGCGCCCCACAAGTCAACAAACACTATCTCAAAGTAACCGCTCGCTTCCACGGCCACCCACCCGCCGAGTACCGCCTGATCCCCATGATGTGCTCGTGCTGGTTCATCCCGATCGGCCTTCTCATCTTCTCGTGGACCAACTACCCGAATATGCACTGGTTCGGCCCGTGCTTCGGCGGCTTCTGGGTCGGCTTCGGCTTCATCTTCCTGTATAACGCCGCCAACAACTACCTCGTCGACTCGTACCAGCACCAGGCCGCGTCGGCACTTGCGGCCAAGACGTTCATTCGCAGCATATGGGGCGCCGTGGTCGTGCTGTTCACCGAGCAGATGTATGAGGCGTGCGGGGACCAGTGGGCGAGCATGATTCTGTTCTTTATAGCGCTGGCGTGTTGTGGGATCCCGTTCTTGTTTTGGATTTATGGTGCGAAGATTCGGGCGGGGTCGAAGTATGCGTATGCGGGGGACGATGACGAGAATAGAGCGGCGTCGTCGCTGGGTGCAGTCAGCGATGAGGAGAACCAGATTGAGAAGAAGGATGTTAAGGAGACGACGGGTAATGGCAACAGTGTCCCTGCGCCCCCAGTCGCGGCAGGGCCGGTGCCTTGAAGGAGCGTAATAGATGAGAAGTTTTATATGTAGAACTAGTAACGTTCAACAAGAGGTGTATGACAACTTGACTGCGTGCGAACACGTAGCGTTCAAAAGTGACTATCGTTTCATTTTGCCACCATGCCTGGAGTTAGTTCCTCCTATGTGTGGGGGCGCCCCTCGAAAGGAAGGCGCCTGCCTTCCTGCTAGGAGCTTACGTAATACAGCATCTTCCTCAAGCATCAGGCAAATCGGACAGCTTCAAAGCCCTGGAGGCGCTGGCCGTCCTTGACAAACAATTGTCGCAGGGAGCGAGACCCTCGCCCTTCCATTGAGAGTCGTGGCATCCACAAGCAACGCCAGAACCTCCCTTCCACCTACCACGACTCCCTCGACTACCATCGCCATGCCTCCTTCGCCTAAGCTCGACGCACAACACTCAGGCGACGCTCCTCTTTCGTTGTCACGATCCACGATGGAGACTGCCACCGTCGACACAACCCTTGTGCGCGCTGGTCAAATACACCGCCCTGGCTCGTTCTTCCGTCTGCCTCTTGAGATACAGTGCTTGGTGAATGACCACCTCGTCCCAATGATAAGGACGGTCATGCCTTACGGTACGTTCAGAAAACCTATACGAGATCAAGGTCCAAGGCGGTGGGAATTTCGTGACCGTGCATACGAGCCGGGCGGGAGCGGCGGCGGCCAACCAGTCCTGACACAAATATCCTACGAGACCCGCGAGCGTATGCTCAAGCTCGATATTTTCATCTTCTAGAGTTTGGAAAAAGATGGCGGTGTGTGGTGGTATCCTGCCATCGACGTAATGTGCTTCCCACGCGAATTCAACATCAAGTTTAAGCAATACCACTTCGAAGATCTTCAGGGTCTCGAGCACGTGCGGACCCTGGCTTGTGCACCATACAAGCCATGCAGCTGGCGTACAAAATCCAACACAAATCACTGGAAAAGACAAAGAAGCATGCTCTCGAGCGCGACATCAGTGCTGTGAAGCTGTGCTTCCTGACGAGAACCGATGACAGCGAGACCGAGGATTGGCTAGTGCGATCCTTCACCCAGATGACTTCGATCTTGATAGTGATCAAAGGACCCGAAGACAAAGATCCTTATGTTGATCTTGAACTTGGACAAGTTAAGGAGGCGAATGTGAAGAAATTACTATAGCCGTACCGGTCAGCTCTGCCAGAGGATCGCAACAAACGGGATATGCTTGCGTCCTACGGAAACAGCCTCGACTTTGAAAATGACTACAGCGAGTTCAACAAGGTTGGTTCAGACGGCACATCCCTCGCATATTACGCCAAGTCGGGGCGGCAGGTGACCGAGCAGGGCTGGTTGACATTGACTACATGGGATCTGGCCATGAAGGACCCGGAGGACATACCGGGAGTGCTATGAACAAGATGTCAAGGTTTCCATCGGCGATCAAGCGTTGGAGATCACAGTAGACAGAATTGACAGACAGAAGGTGAAAAGCTGCTGGTTGTGAGTCAGATGGGACATACGTGGTGGAGAGCTCACCTCTTTGGGTATCACGAAGGTCAAATGCGAATGACAAGAGCAGCGAGTATTTTGCGTCACGAGTATACGGAGTGTTTGTGTGCGAGGCTCATTCACATGAAGGTGACATTACGAATGGCAATTGGAAGCGCCCAAGAGATGTCTCGAGATTTTGGCTTCGCCGTGATGGCGCAGCAGTCCTGCTTTCTCCTCTTGCTGCATGGAGTGTACAGCGGTTCCCCCAGAAATAGATTGTCTGCGAATAGAGGATTCCCCTAAAATAGAATATATTTTCCGGGATGAGTCTCATTCTATTCCTGGGGGAACCACTGTAGGTAGTACTGGACCCAGCCACCTCGCTTACATATTGGATATGACCACGCTTACTTTTTGTGACCATGCTTACCTCAATCATATACCTCATATACAGAGTTAGTACCACGCGTTGTCGTCTGACATTCACAATCCAGTGCATTTTACTGTTCTCTGTTCGAAACCTCGAAGATTGCTAGATCCAATGGATCCAGTCACGGCGCTCGGCGCGGCTTCCTCGGTTGTTGGTACTGCTAATTTCGCCTTAGACCTTTCCATAGGGCTCTTCAAGATAGCAGGTCAGATCCGATCAGCCGAAAGCACGATCAAAGGGCTTGGAGATACGGTGAAAGCTACGGCATATGTCCTGGAAGATATCGAGAGGCTCTTGAAAGAGGAACAGGAACACTTACAACACTTCCAAACGCTGCGCTTCTTTTCCGCCACAGGGCTTGCAAGAGTGAAGAAAACAATGAGCCAGTGCCTGATTGTACTATGGAAGATCGAAGCCGTCCTCGTTGGGTCCGAGGAGCCTGATGAGGTAACGCAAGCTGCGAAATTGGTTTAACTCGCCGAGACAAGTAAAAAATAAATTCAGCTGGTTCCAGAATTCACCAATCCATCGCCGACGTTTTGGCATCGATTTTTCTTTGCCATACAGCACGTCAGACAAACTTAAGAGATATGTCAAACGGCTGCAAGACTTTCAAATCGGTCTGAGCTTGATATTCGACGTTGTCACGGTGGCATGTTTGCTGAATAAAACGTAAGCTACAGCCCGCATCTTGTTGTATCCCAGCTCATATTGATTCCAGAGCTAGGTCCTTGACACACAAGGATCAGCAGGCTGTGACCACAGCACAGGAGGACCTACACCGATCTAAAACCTACTGCCGAGTCGCTCAGTCCGTTCTACATGGCCCAAGGAGGCCCTGCAACGGCGAACAAAGCTCCTAGCATAGTTGAGAAAGCGAGATCGCTCTCTCCTTCGCCCGAGATCGACCTACCGCCAACAGGCCACGCAGATTCAATAGGGACCAATGCTTTTGTTGTGCAGGCATCCATGACATACAATGAGTCAACGGGAATGCAGCCTTGGAGTTTGGCAGCTAGAAGCGTTTTGCAGCAGTACGACCCTTGGGAGAATACCATGGCAAATCGTATCGCAGGGGACTATGGATTTAAGGTAGTGCAAAGCTCACACCTTCGCGTTACCACTGACACAAGCGCTGGCAGTCAAGCTCCTGGAAGCCATGGCAGTATCATGTATCTTCCGGTCTCCGAGCAAGCCCGGCTGGCAGGGTCTTCCGGCGATTTTGACCGAACTCTGGTGGAGCAACTAGATCTTATGAAGGTCCACACCTGTAGAGACACATGGATTGGCGGGAAGAAAAGCTCACCTACGCTGAGAATTCTTGAAGCGACTCTCCAGACTGGCCCAAGACCCTATGGACGCTCTCGATAAGAAATTGAGTCTTTCGGTAGCTAACCAGAACAAAATCGACGCCGTGCAAAAGCAGGTGAATGACCAAGATGACAAGAAACAGGATTGCCAGTGGAATGTCCGCAAGTTAGAGTTCACGAAAGGTAAAATGAGCCATCTTCGCGGTCCCTGGGGCTTGGTTGCTATAATTATGTACTTGCAGTGGGAAGCACGCCAACAGCGAGTGAACATGTGGCAGCCATTTCCATCGAGGCTTTGGCAGCCAGAACGTAACATTGATGATAGCCGGAACGCAGTTTTCGGTACGAAGGAGGAACAAGATACATCTGGGGCTGGGGAAGGCGACATTCGTATTGTGACACAAAATGCTTTGCGTCGAGATCGGCAAGCCGCAGAGCCAATTACCCTGGAGTCGATAGGTGATGACCCTAAGGAAGAGTCAGACGAGTTGGATGAAGACGATTCGCTCCAAGGAACCGTGAAATTACAAAGGCCGAGGTTATATGCATGTTGCGACGATTCGGTCTTGTTAAAAATCATGGGAAGCGAGCGCAACAAGGCACCAGTCGAGCCTGTAGCAGAGCCGGCAGAGGTGTTGACAAAGCAAAGAAAGCTGATACGCCGGACATTCTCTAGTAAAGGGGACTGGTTGAAGTCAATGCCCATACGGTCCGCCACTGATCCGGAAGATAATCCTGATGCTGGGCTGCCCGTAGAGTACCCGGATCCGCAGCCCTTCGTCGGCGCACACGGCTTGCTTCTACGCCCGCAAGCACCGCAGCAGCGCTCCGAAGTATACGTGCGGCGATTCACTACTTTCAATGCAAGTGCGGACGAATTTGATGACGACGCAGACGCTGAAGACGAGGAGGATGATTTGTTCGGGGACGAGGATGGAAATGGCGCCGGTGACGGTTTCAAACAGCCCAGTCCGGTGGTTAGGAACGGACCGCAACAACGTTCGCAAGCCGCGGATGAGGACGCAGATGGAGAGCACCAAAAGGATACCTTTGACACTCTGCTAGTGCATCAGGGTGAGTCCGAAGCCGGTTACAAGTTCGAATCGGAACCAGATGTCATAGTCCAGTCCAGTCCTTCGATCTCGATGCAGCCTGAATCAAACCACCGCGGGGCTGACAGTGTGGTGAGCATCAATTCCGTGATACCAATTGAATTTTTGACCAATCTAAAATCTAATCGTAAGCTGCACCTAACTCTTTGGACTTACCACAGCGATTGGCGACGTCCAATGCCGTGCCTTCCACTTCATCGAAGAGCAATGGAGGAGATTGTAGCTCCTTCAACTCTCAGCATATCCACGACACGGGCGCTTCAAGGACTAGTCAGGACAATTAAGCTCGAGATAGCAAGACATTGAAGAAGAATAGGGAGGAGCAAACACACGATTCTGACCACTATCCTCATACTTATTCGATGATTGATATGTCGGACATCGAGATTCTCGGTCGTCCGTTAAAGCGTGCTCGCAGCACTACCAATTCTGCGCCAGGCAACGCCGGTGCAGACGGCCATCTTGTTCAGCTCCCTCTAGCTATCGACTCGCCGTTCAACTCTAGCTTCAACAAGCTCGGCCTGACGAAACGCAACTCAAGTCCCGAACAGCTTCTTGGCGTGGATTTGGTTAGGTCCGCACAGTTGGAGACTTTAGACAAGACTACCATTGAGCAGCTGATGTTACTTTTGACCCCTGGGAAGATGAGGAAGATGATGCAGGCAATAGATAGACCTCTCTGATTGGACCATCAAGCCACCTGGATATTGTGAGCTGAAACGCTCCTGTTGGTCTTCGGTGAAAAATCAATTTCGAATGGGCCCGAAGAGCTGTGAGAGTTGGGTGAAGAATCATTGTTGATGAGAGGATGCGCGACACTTACTGTGGAAATAGTGGTGGAACGCCTGTTGTATCTCAAAGAACTGTCTGATGAACAGAAAATTAGGTTGATAGACAGAAGTATATCCGGTCATCGCCACGCCCCCGACCTACCTCCATACCTCTCTTCAAACCCATCCATCAGCCCCCCAAACGCCTTAGCCGCATCAACAGTCTCCACCACTGCACCCTTCCCAAACGTCCAGATGTCACTACACAATCCCCTACCACTGATCTCTCTCGCGCCACCGACGACCACATCAAGCGGACCCCGCCCCTCCAGGCGCACGTCATCCTGCGTGAGCGACAGCCGCCGCATGAGCGGGAACGCCTGGCCCGATCGCACGCCCGACATGTGCTTGAGGAGGTTCGCGTGCACGAAAAGCGGCTCGGGGTGGGTCGGGTCTGACAGGTCTTGATGATTAGGGGGTGGCGCGCTAAGGCCGTATTGTAGCATGCCCGCGCCGCAGAAGACTTCGTCGCGCGCGCCGCGTGGTTTGATACTGTTGCCGAGGAGGGCGAGCCAGCGTGGGGCTGGGGTGTAGGGGATGCCGAGGGCGAGGAAGGCGTAACGACTAAACAGCAGGAAGATAATTTTAGCACGCTGGAGCGAGCGTGCTTGAAGTCTCCATAGGAAAGCACGAGAAGGCAGGGACTCACAAAGTATCCTTATCTCCCCCACTAAACCAATAACCCCCTTCCGTCTGCATATAACTCGCCAACACCAACGCCGCCAAATTCAAGCCCCCATTCCCTGATTTCGCAACTAACATCTGCCCACTGTCCAACTGCCACGCCTCATGGCACGGCACCCCCAGCACACGATGAATAGCATTATCAGGATGGTCCCGATTCAGATCCGGCCAAAATACCGCCCTCCCACCACGCTCATCCGTAAATAGCGACGCCTCGAACAGCGCAGGCGTCACATCCGCCAGTGGAAAATTGTCCGAGTCGAGAAACAGTACCTCGTCAAACGATGACCGTACCACCGCCTCAGCTTTCAACTCAAAATTCTTCCACTGCCCCGGCGCCTTCTTCGTCGCCACCATATGCACTGCAACCCCCAGCGCCACCAACATAGCGCGCTCCTTCTCGCCCGTCAGCTCACCCTCAAAATGCCACACCTCCACGCCCCCCGTCCACCCCAGCCGCCGTAGCTCCGCCACACACAGCGCCGCGCGCTCGACAGTGCGCTTATTACCGGCAGCGATGACGACCCCGCGACTGCCCGCCTCCACGGCGGCGCCGTCGGGTCCGAAGCCCGGGCCCAGGAGCGCACTTTCGCCTTCTTCTGCTGAGCGCCGCTCGAGGAAGTCTATTGCTGCGCGACGCATGGTCGTTACGTCAGCGGCTGTGGTGGACGTCCAGTGCTCATGCTCGCTCTTGAACTGGTCCTGGTTGACCTGCTCGTCGAGCTGCGCCCGCGGACAGCGCAGCTCATTTGCTGCGCGCGCTTGCTTATGGCCCAGCACGGGCCGCGCGAGGAATGCCTCAACTGCTGGAACGAGGCGCGGGTGTAGTGCGAGGGGACGGTCGAGTGCCGCTGATGAGCCGGAGGCGTCGAAAGGAGCTGGCGTGTCGACCCATGGTGGGAGGTGGACAAGCGTGCTGGGGTCGCTAACAGGCGCGAGGCTCGAGGTAGTATGAAGTGTTCGTCCCAGCAAATCGAAGGCGCCGGGCGTTAGCCTTAGGTAGCAGCCAAGGAACACTACGCTAGCAAGCGCCGCGGCGATCCACCGCGCGCCTGCTCGGGAGTGGAAGAACGATGGGCCGACTGTCCCTCTTGGAAACCAGGCCATTTGTAGGCGTCAGCTCATCTGAAATGGTATTGATTTGTGTGGATTATCCCAGGCCGCCCCGTATGTGTTGATGAGGATTTTATTGTGACTGCGAGCTCGATTGCATGTTTTGCGCAATATGCCACATTGCCTACGCAAGTGTTGCGCGTCCCATCCCTGGACAAGTTTCACTCTTGGCAGCCCCTGAAGTCTCCCCGTGCAAATACAGCACCTGCGGATATACGTGAAGAAAATCACTACCCCCCCTTTGATCGACGGAGTTGCAGCCCCACCGTGTGCTCACATCCATGTCAGAAGTTGTCGGCTCACTGGCCGTATTTTTCTCATCAATCTTGCATTTCCACAAAACTATTGAGTAGGTTTCGCGAGAATTTGCTGTATTTATTTTCGAACAAGAAAGTAAGTTTCGAGCAAAGCAAGTGAGTAACTACCCGGCCGTGTGTACCGACAGCATGTTTGAGATACTGACTCAGAGCCCCTTGAAAGTCAAGTTGGCCTTGAAGCCCAATACCAAATTCATCCTTACAGAGCCCACAATTGTCATTCCAGCTCAGGAAATAGCAAGACTTCCAAGTAATACTTCCCGATGCCACTTGCGTGCACTCGCGCTTGACTTTTCCATGATCCACAAGCAAAGCTTCTAGATCCACAGTCGACCTTTTCCAGTCAAAGAATGCCCTCAGCAGTAGTAACCGCCCATCCACCTGCATGCCCACAGTCCCGTCTCACCGACCAGTCGTTCAAATCTAGACAAAGTCCAAGAGCCCACGAAACTCAGAAATAAACTCGGGATCAATGTCATTGACCCATGCCGGCTCGGCGTCTTGCTTCTGCTGTGTTGTTTTGGTATCAACCGCAGCGAGCTGTGGGGGCTGTCCTATCGACTTGGCTTCAGTAGATGGCAACAGTGGCCTGCTCGCGCGTCGCAATCTCTTTGATGCGACGTGAGCTTTGGATGATTTGATGTCATCATCTCCAATGTCCCGGATGTGTACGGCGGAGTCGAACGAGCTGTCTTTGTTCGGCATGCGTGGTGGCGACATGACCTCGATAGCATCCATATGAGAAGTGCCTGAACCTCTCTTCACACGACTTGTAGAGTATGACGAGCTTTTCGGTATTCCTTCGGCTATGCTATTGGTCGATTGGGGTCTGTCACTGAAGGAATCGGGGTCGGTCTTGCAATGCGATTCATCGAGCCAAGCTGGAGAGACGAACTCGTCAACATGCTTGGTGAGATTGCCACGCTGTTGAGACGGGAATTCATGCTGCTTGACTTGAGTTGTCTCCTCTGGAATGTCGAAGTCCACAAGATCGTCATCGAAAAATTCGGCCAGATAGTTGTCAGCAGAGTCTGATGGTCTACAAAAGGTTGCCTGCCTGATGCTTTTGTTTCCCTTTCGCAGTTTGTTCTCTGTTTCAGGGCACCAAGAATGATCATCTGCCGGGTCATAGTCCAGAGTGAGATCGATGAAACCATCCTCGTCGACGTCGTAAAGGCTGAGGTCGATTTCTGGCTTGACTTTCGAGACTCGCGGCGCGCTGGGCGCCGGAATATTTCTCGATGTTGTGGCCTTGGTCTTGCTTTTTGAAGTGTCACTGGCTCGCGCGCGTTTGATAGGAGGCTCCTCGCGGGAGGAGTCCGGCACTGCATCCAAATCAGAAACGTGCTGATCACCGATCTGACTCCGTTTCTTTCCTTGGCTTGGGAGCTTCTTGGGAGGGTGCTTGCTGCCGTTCCGACAGCATTCATGTCCACATTTGTCACCGCGGACTGTCGTGCCACCATCAGTCTGTGAGCAAGGGTGCCCGCACTTGTAATTCCCGTTGGGTAAGCGGACCGGTTTTCCTAAAACTATCGCGCTCTTGTCCAGTCGATTCGAACTCGTCACTTCGTGTGACTTGCGTGGCCAAGCTTGTTTGTGGTCAGCAACCGCCTTCTTCTGTGACCCTCGGCTAGGTTTCTGGGATTCCTTCTCCAGATCGGCGTCGCGATCAAGAATCGCAAGAAAGTCTCCGTCACTGATGCTCGAGTCGATTTTGTCATGTGATTCAGGAATAATTATGCCTGTGAAGTCGTCAAAAAGCTCAAGCATGTCGACATCTTCAACTTCGTCCTTGAGAGGAGACGTAGAGGCTATGGCCCGACCCAGCAGAGTTTCCTGTGGCCCAATACCTAATGGTTGATCTGTGTTGACTGGTTTTGGGAACTCTGACGCTGGGAAATTGTGGCTGACGTTGGCAGAAACGACAGTTCCTACGATCTCCTCGCAAGCAAAGCGGCATATGAGCGTCTCGTGGACGGTACTAGGTGACCAGGTGAAGTGGATTTGGTGAACGTTGCTGTGTTCCTGTTTGAAAGTGTTAAGAGACTCTCGACAGAAGTATGCCAATGCTCCATCCGTCGTGGTGGCCAAAAATGTCACTATTGGCAGTTTCCCCATCCACTTAACTTTGCCGTTCAAGATTCCAAGCGATGCGTCTACGTGTACCAATGGATTGCCATCCGAACCCAACTTGCTGCTTTTGACAGCCGCATTCAGACTCAACCTCGGAAAGAGAGCCAGGGAGTCTTTCAGCTTCTTTCCGAAGGGAGGGTTCCGACTGGCTATTCTCTCAATATTTCCAGGATCAGTGTCGGCCAGTTGATGGACGGTTCGTATGTTGTGAGAGACCAGCTTGCGCATCAGAGCTGGCCCAAGTTGTGGGACCTGTAGTAACTGCATCGGCCTACCCTCCCAGGCCTTCGCAGTCAGCGATCTTGCCAACTCCAAAGCAGCCCAACAGGATGCGCCATCCGAGTCGCTACCCTTGCATTCAATGACCGCGCGAATCAGTCTATGCATCGCGTCAAGTACGCGCCGTGCCTCGCCACGAAGGCGTTGACGTTCGAAGCTGTTGACGCTGGCAGGCTCCACACGGCCGAGTTCCATCTGGATGAGCAGGGATATTTTGTGGAAGATGCTCGACACGTTGCCTTCGACCGGGTACATGATGAATGGATCATTGTTGATGTCGCGGAACATTTCTTTTTCGTTTGCTTGCCAACGGATCTCTTGAAATTCGCTAGCCTCGCACAAAGTTTGCAACTAGGACCATTAGTCATGTGGCCAGACGTGTCAAGTAAAGAGATGATACTCACCAGCTCCTGTGTTCTCGCCCCACGAGGTATGTCCAATATTTTCTCCATAGTCTCGAAATTGATCATATACCTGGACATCGCACGACCATACTCGGTGTGCTGAAAATTTGCGTCGCCATGAATCAGGCCACTGCTTCGAAGCCTGTTGATGGCGGCTTCACAGATGTTTCCGAGATGTTCTTCAATAGTTCCTGTAGCCTTTGTCCGCGAACTGGCTTTCCCTTCAATGAGGTCACCGTAGTATTGCGGATTTTGACCCAGACGGACGCTGAGAAACGTGCCACTCAACCAAAGCTTTGCTCCGTCAATATCTTGGAAACTCCCTAGACTAATTTCGGAATTTACGTGTTCGACAAGATTCTTGTGAAGTGTGCTTTCGAGGATTTGCTGGCCAGATTCAAGGTCCTGGTATCGTTTCTTGTTTTGAGCTCTGGTCAATATGATGGCGAGCGCACTGTTTTCGTGCTGAGGTCGACCAGCTCGTCCTAGCATTTGCATGATCTCGAGGTCGCTGTACTCTCCAAGCTTCCCGCCATCCTGGTAACATACTGTTCCCTTGAGAACAACGGTATGGCATGGGAGGTTGATGCCAACGGCAAGGGTCGAGGTACAGCATATGACACTTAGATGGCCCTCCTCGAAGGCTTGATGGATAGCGTTCCTATCGTCTGCCTCGAGTCCGGCATGGTGGAATGCGACTCCATATCGCACTAGCTCTTGAAGACTGGCGTCTATGACAGGAATCCTCTTTCTTGGTTCCGGCCAAAGCCTTGCATGCGGCTGACGCTGGCTCCACTGCTTGGCCAGTTCCTCTGCAGCATCACGGCAACTCTTGCGTGTCATACAGAAAACTAACATGGGTTTCTTCTGAGTATGCTTCTCGATGAACTTCCAGAGTTGGGTGTTCAGGTATTTGTCGAACGGGTGGTCGGCCAGCTTCCCTTCGATCCCATGCACCACCTTTTGGAGCTTCACTGGACGAAATTGCTCACCAAAGACTTCTCGATGAGCCGGAATGCTAGGGCTCTCGGGATCACGTCCCAGCCATGCCGCGATGTCATCTGAGTTGGGAACAGTGGCACTGAGGGCAATGAACCTGACCTTGGCTCCGTAAGTCTTCATGCGTGAGACCACGGCTTCGAGGGTCGCGCCACGAGACTCTTTGAGGATGTGAACCTCATCGATTAGGAAGAGCTCAACCAAGTCAAGCAGTTTCCTGTGGTCAGCCCAACTTCGAGTGATGGAGTCCCATTTTTCAGGCGTAGTGACGATGACCTTGGCCTCGCGGACATTCCTCATCTCGGCGCGAGATGTATCTCCAGTCAGCTCCGAGACGAGCATGGACATGATGGCAAATTTCTTGCGCCACTGCTCGGCCTTCTCTTTGCAAAGTGCCTTGGTGGGTGCGATGTAGACGATTTTCGAGTTCTCGGTGTTTTTCTGGGAGACGAGCTTGCAGATCGCTAACTCTAGAAGAGCGGTCTTTCCACTACCAGTCGGCGCGGAGACGACAACGTTGCTGTTGGTCGTGTAGACAGATTTGAAGCACTTTGACTGGACGGCATTGAACGTATCGTAGGGAAACACGGTTTGAAATCGGTCTGGGATCGTTTCTTTTGGGTTGATCAGTAGAATACCGTTCGCGAAAGGAGGTGCATGAGGAAGCGCCAGGCACTTTGTGAAGGGCACGTCCGGGGGAGTGATACGTGGGACTGGAAAGGAGGAAAATACATCATGGGCCATTGGGACCTGAAGGGGCAAGGATTGTGACACTGGGACATTTGAGGACACATTTTGACCGAACTTGTTACTATTCTTTTGGTGTCTGATTGCAGCCTGCGCTGCTGGACTAGAGGAATAATCTCCAGTCGCTATTGCCGATCTGAGAATTTGGTGCTCATTCGACCGTTGTCGCTGTGAAATTTCAAGTACAGAAGGCAAGAGGGTATCGGATCGGTTTCGAGCGTATGCGTTGTGAGAGAGCGGATGCAGATTTGGCCTTTCGGAAAGAAATGGACCGGCGTCTTGCGTGTCGAGAAAGTCTGCACTGGAGGTCTGATGGTATAGTTGCCTCTTCTGGTGAAACGCGTCTCGAAAGGGATCCATGTTCTGATTTTGGGGCTGAATAGAGTCTTCGCTCCAAGCGTGCTGGAGCACGCGCTGCTGCAGCTGCTGGGGAGGTGCGTATTGAAGGTCTGAACTGTTCTGGGGATGGGGAGGATCGCATCTTGGCGAGTTGCGATAGCGTGGCTCTGACATTTGCTGACCCGAATGCTGTATTCGTTGACGAGGTGCATGACGGGATGACAAGAAAGCAGGGAAAAGATCGCGGCCTTGCAGGTCCCCAGAGGGAGGCGGTGCTGGTGTTGAAGCAGGCAAGGGAAGTCGGAAACGACCAGAGCCTGAACCATCCAAGAAGTCAGAGACAAAGTTCAACCTGGGCATTGAACCATGACATCCACTCTGGCCCGACTGTGCAGCTACTCAGGTGGTGGAGGATACTGGGAGTGAGGATCGTCGAAGTGACCCTGCGTACCTGGCTGCTGTGCTGAATGATCCATCGTTTCCTGATTGTTGAACTCGAATACCTCAAGAGACTGCGGCGCCTTAGAAGTGGGCGCCGAAGTAGAAGGGAGCAATACTGGAGCTGGCAGAGTGTCGGAAGCGGCTGATCTTTGTTCTTTTTGTTGATAATAAAGCTCAACTAATGCACGAAGCGGGGGACTCCGAAGTCGTGGATCCGCTAGGAACGCAATTGGCGGAATGGAATCGAAGCCGAGAGGAGCATCTTGTGTCAGCTCATTGACAATCGCAAAAATTTCGGGATCCAGCTGGGAAAGCGAGGCCTGGTCTGGCAACGCCTTCTTGAAGCTTAGGTCGGCAGGAGCGGCCCGAAAAATAGGCAGACCCTCGGGCAGGTCGAGGTCGGGAGAGCTTCGGGGGGTTTCGGTTACAACACCTGAGCTTGCAGACGTCACCCCTGTATCCCCGCTCGAGCCAGAGAGGTTCGGAGCCATTGGGACAGCCACGACGACACTTTCGCCTGAACGCACGAACGGAGTCTGCTGTTGCTGTGTATAGCCTGTGGTGATGGTCGCGTTTGGCGGCGCAATTCCTGTAGAAGTTGTTGTTAGTCTGGAAGACTGATCTTGCTGGAGAAGTGGGACATACTTTGGGCCAGAGAATTGGTTACCGAGTATGGTGCAACGTCTTCGTGAGGCCGCTGATCGTAACCTGGGCCGGCCCTAAAATCAGAGAGTGTGTGTGCTGGCTGCGTAAGGAACACACTGAACCGGCCGCCAGATCCAGGCAGAGTCTGGGAATCAAATGTTGGGGTGTGGTAGTAAGCTCGGCGGAAGCCACCCGGAGGGCTGGTATGTTCTGACTGAACGGGAAAAACAATGGCCTGGAAATTGTTGGTTGGAGCGCATTGCAGAGCTCCTACAGCAAGAGGTGCGATTGTGTATTGGCCGTCGAATGACTTCGTAAACTCTTGACACTCTTCGGTCACGTCTTCATAGCGACTGTAGGACCTGAACGATGCAGTGGTCAACTTTCCATCAAGTCCTACGACAGTGTCGGCGGTGCAGCTGTGGCAGAGTAGATGGCCCTCTGTGTTCGCGGACGTGTTGTACACCAACAACGGCCGACCCTCAGCGTCGCTGACAACCTCTGCGGGAGTGCCAATACGGCTTACAACTAGGGTCAGGAAGCTGTAGTCTTGGGATTGTGACATGATGTAGGACAGTGTGGTTGGTTCAGAAGGATACTGTTGCGGAGTAAACGTGGAGTAGAAAGCAAGAGTGAGGATTATAAAGGTGTTTGGGAAAGATGCAAGTCGGATTTCTAAGAAAAACACATTGCTTGAAAATATGGATCGAGTTTTATAACAGCTGTGCCAGACCGTGGACGCCTTCATCCGTGACCCAATGCTGTCTAGCGCTTGCCGCGAATGCTTTTTAAAGTCGTCAGTGCTGCACCGCTTGGTAAACGTAAGAGCATCCTCTCCCGAGCATAAGCCTGTGCCTTTTCGTCGACACTTTCGGCAGGAACCTCTCTGTAAGCTTTGAGCCCGGAAGACCCTTGTAGTTGAAGCAGTAGATAGCACTGCAGTACCGGCCTGTGGGAGCACACAGAACTCCAGTTGATAGGGATCTACCCACGCCGGTGACAAGGTACCTAGCCAGACCCAACAGACATTCAGCCTTACACTAGACTCTGGACGATCCCTAAGTCTGGCAGGGGTTGTGTTCTTTGACGGCAAGCCATATGGCGACAATGGCGTAGGGTGACAGCCTTCACTGTCATGAGTTCGGGAATGTAGTCCAAATGAGCCTGGTTGGATGGTGTCAGGTGATGGCCGGCACATGAGTCTCCTTGACGTGTAGTCCAAAGAAGCCTAGGTGAGCTACTGTGGAGCATGCCACAAACGTCTACCGACAGCGTTCCAGATGATTTTGTCATCAAATTGATGAGCACAAGCTGTACTTGATTTATTCGTCCCGCTTTCCACGTGCCGAACCTACTCGAGAATGGTGACGCAGTGGAGTCGCCGGTCGTGAAGTTGATAGGCCCAAGCCTGCTGAGTCCAAAGGGTTCAATAGCCCTGGCTTGTTGGGTGATCGTAATCGTGGTGTCTTCGCAACCACGGTCTTTTCGAAGTTGACAATATGGATCGGCGCAGGTCGGCCTCGCTTCCGGTCGGATCCGCTGTACAGCCAAGTCGCGAAAAGCACCATGATTGTCCCCAAGATAAACTAAGAAACCCATTAGATATATCCTTCGCTCGGTTGCAATTTTCTCGAATCCAGATGGGTTCTTTCCAACACCCGCACTGCAGGTGAATTTGTCGAAAGGGTTATCTCAAACGAAGGGACTCTTCAACCATGCGAGGTATGATTCGTAAGCATTACATCTCCAAAGCAAACCGTCGCCTTCCTTTCCTGATTTCAACGTTGTATCGAGCTTTTATAGCTTCCTGGTGTTGATGGGAATATTTTTGCGAGCTCGGCATAGCAGGGTTCTAAGACTCTGCAGTGACATGGCAGCCTAGCGAAATCCAAAAGACGGCGAATAAAAATGGAAGGCAGAAGTGACAGTAAGAAATTCGATCAACATACCGGACTTGACACCTTGAAACCAAAGAACCACAGACTGAAGATAAAGCTGATAATGATACTGATGCTCGTTGCAAAGTTTTTGGCGATATTGTCCGCATAGTTGATGCACAGACTCGACAGAATGCCTCCGATGGCTTGGAAAACGATGGCCGTCCAGACGACGGAGTTGTATCCCTCACTATGATGAGTCAGCAGGTCTCCGGATCTGATGAGCGGTCCGAGTATCTTGCAGTGTCTTCCCCTTCAACATCTTCGCACGACGGCTCGACATTCCCAGATCATCTATCTCACACCCTGTACGGTCAACATGCCCAGCGCACTTGCGCTGGGTCATTCCTAGCCACCGCATGCTTACGAGGAGCCTACGCCTCAGCGCCTCGGTAGCGCCGAGTCGGCAGGTCTCGAATACTTCGCAGTATGCTTGCCATACTCAGCCGAATACAACACTGCAACATCCCAGGCTCTCTGATCCTGCGCTACGCAGCCGTTCAGCGACGAGCTTGTCCAAACAGACACGCCTCCAGCGACAAGCCAGGTCAAGTGCCATCTCTTCCACGCGAGCAGCAGGTGGTCTCAAGTGGTATGCACCAGCGAACAGCACGGCTCGTCCGACGCTACACATTCTCGCCAACCTGGCGCGCACCCCTAGGCGACCCTTCACACACAGCCTCGGTAGCAGAGCATCATCAAAAGATACATGCCCGACGATGAATGTGGAGACATGCTTACTCGCACCCAAATTGTGCGAAGGCGTGTCAGATGTCGAAAACTCGATCACCGGATCGCAGTGGCCAAGCCCACTGAGTAGTACCTGGTATCGACACTTGCTTCCTTTAAATCATAAACCGACCATGGGCGATTCATAACGACAGAGACAAATGACAACCATGCAAACGAGAGATATTACTCACAAGAATCCATGCGCGGCAATATCCTCCCCATCCTTCAGTATCACGCCGAAGAACAAGGCAGGAAACAGGCTGTACAAAGACAGCTGCATGTTTCTCGTCCATACGCTGACAGGACTGGCAGACTCTTTCAAGACTTTCTCGAAGTACACCCCGGTCAGACCACTCACGCCCGCCGCAATGAGCACTGCCGTCAGACCAAGCGAATAGTTCATCTTCGGTCCAGGATCGATGTCAGCATCGATGCCTTCGTATGTCGCCGAGCGCTTCACGATATCGCTAGCACCCTCCGCGAGCGAATCGAGAGCCCTGCGCGTCAGCTCACGCGCCACTTCGGCTGCCCCGTTGGCCACTTGTCCCAGCTCATGCATCGAACGAGGGAAGAAGTGATCACTAGTGTCGTGAATGACAAGAGAAGGCTCCTTGGAGCCTGAGGGAATTGATACAACCGCCACACCAAGGGTCAAAAAGACCACAGCGGCCCAACGCTTTGGGCTAAGAGGTCGTCGCAAGAGGAACACACTGAATACCGCGGTGGTGAGGATCTGTATATACTAGTCAGCGACAGCTCTGCTGAAGCTCGGCTATGATTATGCCAGCCACAGAACTTTAAGTCTCGCATTTGGCACCGTGCTCAACCCGACTCTACGACCGCGATGCACAATGTCTGCAGCCAAGTGCAGTAAGGGCTCGATCGAGATGAGTCGAGAGGCAATGTACACAAAAACGGACAAGAGATCGTGACTTGGGCTTTTCGACGGGTCAAACTAGGGAGTCTTTGCCATTGGTCTAGATGTTCATTTTTACCACGCCTTGGGAGTCACTTCTCGTTTAGGGCCGACAGTACCCGGCAATGCTATTGCCCCGAGTCTCCGTTCCAGTCCCCACGAGAGGTGTACCATGGCTGTGGTTCCGTGACACATCTATACTTCTGGGGTGAACTCTGCGTATGAGAGTGAGGACGCGCCGACGTACCTTCAGCTGATACAAGATCTGGAAATGGACTGGATCCAGATTGCCTAAAGCTACGTATTGCAGCGTATTCTCGAGCGTGTACAGCGTCGCCGGGATGGCGAGCTTCCAGCCATCGCCAGAGAACACCGACCTGTATATTTGTTCGAATAGCACCGTGGCAGGCGTTTGTGGAGCAAGGCTTCTGGAGACCTCGTAGATGGCAAATGTTGTAGACAGGGCCAGCTTCAGCACCTCATTCAGTAGTACCGCTGTGCTCGCGAAGTATCTGTGATCGCTCGTCGGGGGCATTATTCGGCTGTAGTGCATGATCTATCCAACGGACGGATGGTCAGCCATTGTGCAAGGTGGGTCTAGGGATAGTGGGTCAACGCACGAGTATCAAAGCCGAGTTTTGGAAGGTCAGCTGTGACGACGATAATCAGCCACGTGATACAACAGTGGAAGCCACCAACACAATAAAAACCAGCATACTGTGATCAGAGATGCCTGCTTCATTGGCAGACCGAAGAGGGTGGGTCCGCCTGCCATGGCGCCTTTGGACGGGGGGCCATCGAGCAGAGCCATGGCGTCGTTGCAGTGACTCCGCTGTATAAGTCTCGTCTCGGTCACACTTTGATGAATGATCGCATTCGATGTCCTTGGGGCGCGCGCTCTTCGTGCTCTATGGACCGAAGTTGTCGCTGTTGTTGTGGTTGAGGAAGCTCACGATGTCAGCGTCTGACTCGGGGATTTCTTGATTGCTGTGGGGACACTTGTCGAGCGCCGTCATGGCGCAGACTTCCCTTGTCGGCTTGGCGCTGCGCCGAAAGAGCTAATCCGCTTCAGGCAATGGCCAGCGGCGATGAGGCTCACTAGCAAGTTGCAGCAGAACGATTCTGCTCATCGAGTGTATCTATACGGCACTCTGGTCGAAGCTTCTATGTCCTCCACAAGCTGAAGACGCAATGAAAACTGTGCCCGAATTTTTCAAGTTCCTGCTGAGGTTGCGATGCCGTCTGCAGGCGTAAGTCTTGGACGTAAATCACCGTCACCATTGAATTTGACCGGGCGGATCCCGAGGCCTAGGTCTCCTCCTCTTGACATGTGCGGCCGTTTGACTCAACGCCCAAGGACGTCGGTGCGCCCGGCGCCGAGTGCTAAATTACTGCTATCTTCAGTACCATGGTCTGCTCGAGTGCCATAAGGCTCCATTGGCCTCCAAGTACGCAGGTACTGCGTGTGCTTATGCATGCGACCCTACCACGGCACAACCAAGATCACTCCTTATTCCCCTCAGTGCTGCAGGTCTCCATGCAGCAGCGTGCATGGCACTTATACTGAATGCGGAACATGCAAGCGAGAACGTGTCGAGTAGGAGTCTAGCACGATGCAATCATATATGTGCGACAGCCTGTCTCACTCACGACATCCTGAACCTTCCCAACCGGGTCTCGGCAAGGCGCGGGGCGCGACTTAGGTGGAGCCGCGGAAAAAAAGGATGTGCAACTTTATTTTGACGTCGTGTGAGATGCCCATGTTCTCTGCTGTATTCGAGGCGATAAGAAACAGGTACGATGTACTTTGTACCTTGCATGCGATTTTAGTACGGAAGATAGTCCCACTCACGGCTCATACAATATAACTAACCCCTGAATGTTTGTTAGCGTGTGACTTCGCGGCTGTTTTGGGCAGTACTTCCTTACTACCAAGTATTTAAAGGTTCAACAACTTACCTTATCCCAAAGGGCTCCGCATGTATTTATTTACTTTTAATGTCTATAATTATGCATTTTTAAGCTTTTGCAATTATCCTACCCGGGAAATAAATATGAAATAAAATTTAATATTTAATATAATATAGTGTTACGACCCTGGTCCCGGTGTAAGCTATATATACGGTTGGAAGGAATATTCGAATAGCGAGTTCGAATATTGGCTAATCTTTTGATCTATATAGCTCAGTGAAACCTTCTAACACTGCGGTTATTACATGTAGCCCGGGGTTACCGAGTACCCGTAAATTCTATTATACCGAATTAAACCTTATAACCTAAGATATATAAATTGAATTGAATTTAACAATAATTTCTAGTATTTAGCAAATTAAATTAAAGCTTAAAAGTAGCTTAATTTTTATATTTAATAAACTTCTAATATTTATAATTATTATAAACTAAGAATAAAAACTTCTTAACCTTAAACTTACTCTT
>JAGKQA010000173.1:0-81242 GCA_022609195.1 Plenodomus libanotidis
AAGTGTTGAATTTTTGAAGTTAATCGGATAAAAGCTGAGCGTGTGGTATATTGATAAAGTAAGGTGGCTAAAGTGGCGGTGAGGGATTTCAGGGGTGGCAACTAAGGGGGGGTGGCGACTTATGGGTCTGTCAACTTATATTGGATCTCGGATTAATACAGTCTCTGCATACAGAAAGTTGCTAGAACATGCCATAGTATAGTAAAGAAATTTAAAATACAGTGGTCACTTATACTTCACCTGTCATCCCGTCAAGTCGAATGGTGGATCTGTGAGTTGGCTGACTTGCCTTTGTTCATTCACCTCCGCAGACATCTGCAAACACAGTACTACCACTCAGACATTTGGCTTAGAACCACTCTTAGGAATTAATTATGTGTAGGCATTTTGTCTAATGACTCTGGTATTTTCAGCTGGCTAGTATAAAACCTGGGCAATTTTAGTTGCAGGCTGCATCCGAGCAGGCTTTCTCGTCCCAGAGTCTTAGAGACTTCGCAAAGCAGGTGGTTTGCAGCAAAAACTTCGTGCTCTCGCCACCTTTTAGGAGTTTACCTAGTAGCCAGATTCATGAAATCAGAGAGCATGAAGCTATAACAATATCAAGGTACAAGCACAACTCTTATAACCTTCCAGCAGCAGTAGTGTTCAAATACATCACTTACCTCAGACAAACCACAAAGGCCACGAGAGATCCCAGCATTATTTCTACCATGTGTACCCTTTTGCTTCCCATAGGAAAGCTACCCTTCACACTGCTGAGTTTCATCTTCACATCTCTCAGACTGATCTTCTTCAACTCCACCAACATCATCCAATCTCCCATTTATATCCTAGTCGCAATTCTCGATCTCATAATCGCAGCAGTCACCTTACCATTGAATATCACCATCAGGCTTCTGGACCTGACACTTGCAGTCCTGACGCGTATCCTCTATATCCTGGCAGCCCTCATCGCCATCGTCATCCTCCTCAAGGCACTGGGCTTCACACTTGCATCAGTTGAGTTGCAGGTGACAAAAACAACCAGTCCACTCTTCACTCCCGCTCCAACCCCCTATACTGACTGCAATTCACAGATCACAGCTCCACTATACTAGCTGCCTTCCGTAACTACTTCAACTTGATCGCGTTCCAACCGCCCTTTATAACTTGTTTGCAGTTCCACAACACTGTATCCAAAGCCTATATGCGCCTAGAGAGTCAACATTGTCAACATGGTGTGGTTTACATCGGGCCTGTTACCAGGGCTGTGCTAAATGAACTGCTGGGTGCCATCGGAGCTTGCAATGCGTGAGATACTTGCAAGCTCCGCCATCCTATACTCGCCTGGGCAGCTCCAGTCCTATCTATGATTCTGACAGTCGATCTGATCTCCAACATTCCAGCACACATAATCATCAGCATACAACAAGTTATGCTTGCCCCGCCTAGATTCATAGGCCGAGGTCTGCTTAGAGCCTTCTCAACCTTGCAGACCCTAGGAGCGACCACACGCAACTACCTTTGCCACACTCTGGGTGAGGTCTGCATGGCAATCATTGTTATCTTTGCCATGCTACCAGTTTACTTCATACTATGGGCATTGATCTTATATTGGTGGAGGTAGCCAACTAGATATACTCACATTTGACCCTGCAAGCCACTCACTGCGCAAGTTTCTGATCCAACTCATAGCAGACACTGCTACTAGTGCGTCTCTCAGGACTTCCTCTTCCCAGAGACATCAAGCAAGGTGCGAGTTCCCGCTCGATTCCGGGCCAACAAACGCAAAGCACAGCAGCCACACTCAGCAGCACCATAGGGCTCTCTCTATATTGCAAACATCACCTGCAGTCAACACAGAAGCTCCGACAACTCGGTCAGAGAGACAAATAGGTAAGTCTAAGATGTAAATTCATCTTTCCCTCTGACATCAGCTTATAATTGAGATCACAGATGGACGCATTGCGCTTGCACCTGAGACTGTTGCAGGCTGGACTGGCGTGGTGTCGCCAGATCAAATAGCAAGAGGGAGAGGTTGCTGCAGAGAGACAATTATAGCTGCCAGCCAGTATGCTCTGATAATCCACACAGGGTAGGCAACACGCAGTCCGGCTGAGAAGAAAACAAGAACACTCACAAGCAAAAGGGCAGAACGCTGCAAGGGAGCCCTATACGGCAAGCTATCAAGTAGACAATCACAGCTTCAGATGCACACAGAAGCATACCTCACCATCAACCTCTCTAAGAACAGCTCCATACAAACACATCAAGATGCTATGCAATGCTCTCTACTTTATGCTCTACGTCTTGGTCTTGTGTATATCTTAGACTCTAACATCAATGCTGCAATGATGCCAACCATCAGCAAACTTTTAAACGCTCCTCTCTATGGCTTGACAAGCAAGCTTGTGCCAGACATCTCCTCAGGCTGTGGCAGGCCCATGCACGCCAGCACCGTCGGCGCAACATCACCCAGCACACCCTCATCGCCCTGCTTCAAGCTCCACCCCTTAGGCGCGTTGGCCATAATCAGCGGCACCTTATTGGTAGTATGCGACGTCTTGGGCTTTCCATCCGCGAACTTCATCTCTTCGGCGTTGCCATGGTCGGACGTGATGAACAGCACGTATCCCTCCTTCTTGCAGGCCTCGTAGATCTTGCCGATGGCCTTGTCAGTGGTCTCGACGCCCACGATGGCGGCCTCGTACACGCCCGTGTGACCAACCATGTCGGGCGGCGCGAAGTTGTTCATGACGAAGGGGAACTTCTTCTCGCCCAGGCGCTTGACGACCTGGTCCGCGACGCCGTCGGCGGACATCTCGGGGGCCTTATCGTAGGTCGCGACGGACTTGTTGGAGGGCACCAGGTCCTGCGACTCGTCGCGGGTCTCGAGCGCAAAGACCTTCTCGACGCCACCGTTGAAGAAGAAGGTGACGTGGGCGTACTTCTCCGTCTCGGCGATGTGGACCTGCTCGACCTCCTGCTTGCCGAGCCACTCGGCCAGGACGTTGCCCATATGCTGGGGCTTGAAGGCGATCTCGAAGGGGTAGTCGGCCTTGTACTGGGTCATGGTGACCAGGTTAATCTTCGGGTAGGCGAAGTCTGCCAGAACAGAGCGGTCGACGTCTCCAAGGAGCTGGGTGATTTGGCGAACACGGTCGGAGCGGTAGTTGAAGAAGAAGACGTTATCGCCATCTGCTAGGAGTTAGCGAGTGTCGGCAAGTCTAGAATGGAGTGAACTCACCCTTGATGCGAGCCTCAGCACCGTTCACGATGATGGGCTTCAGGAACTCGTCGTTCTCGCCCTTCTCGTAGCGCTCCTTGACCGTAGCCACGGGATCGCTGCTCTCCTCGCCCTCACCCAGAATCAGACCCTTGAGGGCCAGCTCGACTCGCTCCCACCTCTTGTCACGGTCCATGGCGTAGTAGCGGCCAACAACGGTAGCCAGCTTGCCGGTACCAATCTCCTTGATGTTCTCCAGAAGCTCCTGCATGTATCCCGCGCCGGACTTGGGGTCGGTATCACGACCGTCGCCGAAAAAGTGGATGTAGACCTCGGGAACCTCGTAATGCTTGGCAGCCCTGAGGAGGGAGTAAAGGTGCTCCTGCTTGGCGTGCTGTAGGGAGAGGTCTTGTTAGCTTTCCTTCATAATTTTCCACAGTGTTACGGCAACATACCACACCGCCGTGAGAGACCAGACCGCACAAGTGCAGTCTACCGTTTCCGTTCTTGGCAGCCATCATGCTCTTCTTGATCTGCTCGGTTTCGGCGAACTCGCCCTTCTTGATGGCGAGGTCAATGCGGACGACATCCTGCCAGACAACACGGCCGGCGCCAATGTTCAAGTGTCCGACCTCTGAGTTGCCCATGAGACCCTCTGGAAGACCGACTGCGATAGATGAAGCCTCGAGCTTTGTGTAACCGGTGGCACTCTTGGCGAACTCGTCCATGACAGGAGTCTTCGCGTTGGTGATGGCATCGCCGTCCTTGGGAGAGTCGGTGCCGGGGACTCCCCAGCCATCAATGACGACTGTGTGTGCGCAGAAGGATTAGAAGCAGTCCAGATAGCTCGTAGTAAAGATTGTGTTGCAGAGCGTCAGGAGAGAGTGCGTCTGTAAAGAACGGAGTCGTGGAGCCGCCATGCTAGTCTGCGGGCACTGTGACCGAAGCCAGGAATCCAGGCTCCCGTCTTCCATGTCTTCCACCGCTCTCAAGACAGGTGCACCGTTGGCCAGCATCGGCAGGAATGTGTTGGGCAATGATCCGGGGAGAACATACTGAGGCAAGCGTTCTGCGTGGGCTTGGGCATTTCGTCTGCTTTTCTCTTAGACATAGGTTGAGATTGTGTAGGTGTCTATGATGGTAAGACCACAGTAGATGATGAAGCAAGGTTTTGTAAGATTTGGAAGAGGACGGTAGGATTCCGAGGAAAATCAAGGACCTGCTGTTGTGTTGTGGTCTGAGGATATCGATCGCATGTTAGAGCGAGTAGTTTTGGTCGAGTAGTGGGGGTAGTGGGGGTAGTCTGGACCCCTGGGATCTGCAGGCCCTGACGTCTTCGGTGACAGTGGTTATGCCGGAACCACAGTCTTCAGCGGCTAACGTCCGTGCTCACCGCGCTGGGAATAGACCGCGGGCCATTCCTCGCTCAATCGACGACTGACCACACCACTCGTGGAGCTTCCTTCAGCAAGACACAGATACCAAGGCTGCCTTTGAAACACCACGAATCAGCCTACTTATCCCAGACCACGCCCAAACACCATGGCGTCCCACCACCCGCTCCCCGCGGGCCTCTCGCCAGACTCGATCGACGTCCCCTCCGAGCTGGCCAACATCCTCGCGCGCGCCCACTACGTGCCCTCTGCCGACGACGCCAACAATGCCGTCGCGCTCCGAGACCTACCTGCCGCGACTGACCCCCTCAAGCACAAGCTCCAGAATGCCCGCGCCGCACTGCACACCCTGCCTGATATCACCCGCACGATCCCTGAGCAAGAGGCCGAGATCCAGCGTTATCAGGCAAAGATAGAGAAGCAGCGAGCTGTGTTGCTACAGCTTCAGAAATTTGGGCTCAAGTTTGCCGCCGAGACTGCTAAGAGCGACGGCGATGTCCAGATGAGCGGTACGGCAGGAGCACAGGGGGGAAGTTCCACGGGCTAGACGCCCGAGCAACGGATACCTATTGATGCCACTGATGCCGAGCTGGCATGCGCAAGCATTCGATATGGAGAGACGGCGAAGTGTACAAAGGGCCATGAAGTCCGCTTCCTGCTTCCTGGATGCGAGACGCCTGTTCTGCCAACTACAGTTGATACAGGCGACGAGAACAGGAGCCGCCTCGACGTATTACCACCGGACGATGAGATGCTTGCCATACCCGATCAAACGGCTCTGGCTATCGGAGACAGTTTTGCCATGTTCGGGCCTACAGAGCAGGAGCTTTTGGACTTCGCGCTTAACAACAGCAGTATTGATGAAAGCGACTGCGACGGCCCGCTCACAAACGAGGAGCGTGTCACTAAGTCTAAGCAAACGACTGAGGAACTCGAAGACTACCTGGCGATGACCCGGACCAGTTCGCAGAACATGTCGATTTCCGCCTTCGATGGAGCATCTGACGATCAACATTATGTTCCTTCACCAGGCAGTCGCGAGCTCGTCACTGGGACCGTAATGGCCCAAGAGCCAAGCGAGGATGCTGCGGTCGATCAACCAGAAACATCAGATATCTGGCCTACCGTTCGCCCTGACTTCATCGAAGGCCAGGCTCGTCTCGCACCGTCAGGCAACCAAAAGTTTGTTACCAAGACGATCGAGACGACGGTGGATACCAACCCAGAGCTCCCGCCTTCTGCACCTACGACCCTTGAAGAGGATCAATCTACAGTCGGATCATTGAACAGTCGCAACTCCGCCCCTTCATCCCCTGCGCAGTCAGTGGGATACGCCGTCGAGTTTGCTGCGTTCAGTGAACCTTTCGTTTCTAACAGCGTGTCTGCCCTTGTCAGAGAACGGATCAGCGTCATACTGCCAGCCACTCAAGACAAGAACACAGAGACCACCCACTTGCTAACGGAGGAGCCTGTCGAGAATCTTGCAATGGCCGCTCCTTCCTTCAATGGACAGAGCGTAGAACAGTCAAATGTTGCATCGCCTGTCAATGACCCCACTGTCACAGACACTACCGAGATGATAGTTCTTGCCTCTGTTGGAAAGAGTGAAGAGCAGCTCAGTGCTACGTCTCCAGCCAGTCATGTCAATCAAAACATTGACTCGAGTGGTGACGGTATTTTCGTTCCTGAGACCTTCACCACTGCGCCGGATCAGACCATGCAGAGACGCGAGCCTGCGACATATGGGAATTTGGCAATCACTGTCGAGACTCCTACGGCTGAGCATGAGCAAGTGGTTGACGAGGGGAAGGACGGAGCAAATACCAAGGCCGCAATTGCGACTCACTTCCCCATTGCTGATTCTGATCTAGTGATCCAAGAGGCGAGCAAGGTGACTGCGGAGGCGTCGGCAGACGCACAAATGCCATTCGCTGAGGCTGGTCAATTGCTGCAAGAACTCAGCAGTAGTGTTGCCATCGCCGAGGCGCCAGCTGTGGAGAAAGCCCACGTCGCCAGGTCTGAGAAGTCGGCGCAGAAGCCTAGTGAGACCTTGGCCAATACTGCGGAGATAAGTGTCACTGAGGCTTATCAACCATGCGGTGAAGAGAAAGGCGGCGCGACTTGTCGGACACAAAGTGCGGCCCAGGCTGCCACCGCTGAACTCATGCAAGCAGCGCAAGAGCATGGCGAGACTATCGCTAACACTGCGGCCTCGGTCTTGAACCAGGCTCCCTCATTCGAGCCTGCTTCATTGGTCGAAAAAGACTATGCCGAGGACACCACTATTGCCGAGTCTGATCGGTCCGTGCAGGAGCAGGACGACGATGCTGTGACTCCCGAAGCGCCAGCTGTGCTCCATGGATCGCCAACCAGTCACAAAATCAAAGAGACCAAACAGAGGGACGAAAATGCTCTTACGTCTGCTGCAATAGACAGTTCCGACCCAATCGCTGGGCCTAATCAGCTGGACCAAGAGCAGGGTGACGACACTGTAGTCGTTGATGCGACAGTCGTCCCTCAAAGTATGGCAGAGAGTCCCTCCACGCGCACAGCTATTGCCAAGCGTTCTCGCATCCGACGCAAGTGTGGTCCAGAGGTGATGACCGAAGAGGACAAGTACGCTAGCGCGACCCGTGGTAGGCGCATTCGAAGCCACGAAGCAGCAGAGGACGAGGACACGGAGCCTGCAAGCGACTCAGCTAGCGACGAGACCACTCTCTCTCACAAGCGATTGCGGAAGAGTGCTCGGGCGAAGACTTCAAGCAAACGCCAGCCCACCGTTACTGCTTCTACAGCTAGCAGAGATCAGAGTACCATGAACGATGCCGCAACTGTTGATTTCTCTATCTTAACACAAACGAAGCCTACCAACAACACAGCTAGCGACAAGAACAAATCCCTCAAGCGACCGCTCGAGGCTGACCCCGTGCCGTCACCTACCAAGCGCCAGCCCACTGATACCGCCTCCGCAACCAGTAAAGGCAAGATCGCCAAGAGCAAAGACGAGTCCGGCGAATCTTCCACTGGTCCCAAGCAACCAAAGTCCGCCCCCGACAGCTCCGGCAACAACGCCACCGCCGCGAGCTCCTCCGGCACCGGCTGTCCGCCACCAACCGACTGGAGCAGCCAGAGGGTCGTTGATCTGCGCGCAGCTCTAGTCAGGCGTCACCTGCTCACATACGGAATGAAGACGGCTCTAGTGCAGCGCTTGATCGCCTACGATGTCGCGCAAAATGAGTCTATGGAGCCTGCGGAGAGGGCTGCGGAAGAGATTGCTCCGAAAGTGGCCAGAGCTGCCGCTGCCGACACCGCTGCCGCTAAGACGCCCGCTTCAAACGACTGGGCTACCTTCAAGGTTGCTGATTTGCGCGCAGCTCTGGTCAGGCGCCATCTGCGCACGCACGGCGTGAAGACGGATCTCGTCCAGCGTTTGAACGACTACGAGGCTGCGGCCGCCGTGGAGAAGGCTGCAGCTGAGGTGGCCAGAGCTGAGGAGATCAGAGTCGTGCAGGCCAGAGCTGAAAAGCTTAGAGCAGGGGAAGCCAGGGCTGCTGCCGCCGTCGCAGAGGCTGCTGCTACGGGTCACTGGGCCGACCTGAAGGTCGCCGACTTGCGCAAGGCCATTTCGATAAGGCACCTCAGCCGCGAGGGTGTGAAGGGTGATTTGGTGCAGCGCCTGATTAACTATGAGAGCGCACAGAACCAAGCTCCGGATGAGTTTTCGGCTACGGAGAGTTCCGCGGCTGCAGCCGCACGAAAGGGAAAACCCACCACTGTCGCGGCGAAGGGCAAAGACACAGCTCGTACTCGCACGAAGCCCTCCTCCAGCGCTCTGGAACCCGCTGAGATGCAGGACGATACCTATGAGGAAATAGTTTTGCTGGGTGAGGACAAGCAGGAAGGGGAAGAAACCGTCCCAGCCGGCGATGCAGGCGACATCTCGCTCGAGTCCGTCGACGCACCTGCTGCGATCGAGCCGCACGCGCAGAGCGGCATGCCGTCTAGGACGACGGGGTCGGGGACAAGGTGGAAGGTGCTGGCGGAGGCGCCGCGAGCGACTGTGCTCGCGCTTCCTAGCAAGCGGAAGGCTCTTCCCTCTGCTGCGCCTGCGCATGCTAAGGATCCGGGGATGCAGAGTGAGGCGAAGCGGGTGAAGCGTTTTTGAGCTCGTTAGGGGCGCAAGGCTTGGTCTGGGCGGAGAAGTGTTAGGCCGTAGTGGAAGATGATTTGCCACAAAGATACCCCTTATGCATATTAGCGATAACGCGTTGAGTTCCTCTCTATGGCAGCTCCTTCGAGGACATTAGGCTAGGCACAGATATGGTCTGCAGCGGCAGCAATACACAAGGTGTTGCTTTTCATGTCCCGCGCCACCCTATGTGATATTTGAGCCCAACGACATGCGCGATTCGCCTAGAATTACATCTCAGCCAGTCAACCATCCCAACCCATCAAATAGAAGTAGGTTGCACTTTTGGGGCCCAGTCTGGGCGTTCCTCATTAAGTCACGACGCCCGCCTCTCGGAGGATATCATGCGTGCTCAGCGACGGGCCGCCGCGCACTGTCGTCTCCCAGAACTGCGGCTCGATCCAGCCGTCGTCTTGTGCGGAGAGTGTACTCCAGTTGGGCGAGGCCTCGGCCTTGAGCCAGTTGAAGTCGTCGACTTGGTTCCACTGGTTGGCGGAGGGATCTTGGCCGTCGGTCAACTAGCAGCGGCGGCCAAAAATTGTCAGTACATAAACATCTCGTGGCTACTGAATGACGAATGTCTTCGGAAGAGACTCACGTAGCTGCTCGGAATCTCCGCGAACCGCACGCCCTTGCACCCTTCGATAATCGGCCTGCTGCCGCACCACAGCAATACGCGCACATTCTCGCACTCATGCATGCGCACCTGCCGCGCATTCACAACCAGCACGCTGTCGCGTACGCCTGTGATGTGCGCGGGCCCATTGACCTGGCCGGCAACGACCAAGCTGCCCTTAACGTTGTTGATCGTAAGACTGGCGAACGGATGCGGCTCTCGACCGGTGCTGCTGGTGCTCTTGACCCCACCGGTAGTGGTGGTCGTTGTTGGCACGGACATATCCAGCACGCAGCCGCGCAGCTCTGCGACACGGCCAGCGGTGGTAGCACGGGCGGCAGTCGCGGGTAGAAGGATGTGCATGTCGCTGTGAGCGCGGATGTCGATGTCGCGAGCGGCGCTGAAGGAAGGCTTACGGATGGCCGAGCCACGTGCGGCGGCTATTTCGTCATTGTAGTTCTTGTTGTTGAAGGTGGGCAGATCACCGAGGCTATCGTCTTTCTCGGCGGTGGGGACGTCGTTTTCGTCGTTGTCCTCAAAACTGTCGGTACTGATGAAGTTGCTCCTAGTGGTGGGCGACATAGAGGCGAGGAACGCTTCTTTGGAAGTGGGGGAGAAGACGAAGCCAGACTGGGGGCTGAGGCGGGAGGTTTGGAGGGTGAGTTGCTCACGAAGAGCTTTGAGTGCCTGTGGCTGTGTGAGCAGGAGGGCAAGAGGGGTGATGGACTACGCTGTGCCATCGTTATATCTTGTTGGAGGAGCAACGAGCCTGGTTGTATATCATCTGATCTCTAGGAGGTGCAAATTCTGAGGCATCCGATACTTCTTTTGTGAGTCTCGAGATGCCGCTCAGGATATGGTCTGTGGCATCTTTGCGTTCGCCGCCGGTGACGGAAATATTGCCCAAGTTCGCGATTTGCTCATTCAATGCTGTGAGACTTGTTAGCTTCACGATTTTGTATGAAACGCTGTCGGGACGAGTTACCTGTAGCCTGAGCCTCGAAGCGACGGTAGAAGTGCGCCTTAGGGTCCATGGTTTGCCTCAGACCTGGAAAGCTGCTATCGTAAGCGACGGGACCGCAAAGTACGACAGGCATGTTGGTGATGTGTCAATGTGAAGTTTCGTGGGATGGTGAATTGATTACAAGGCTGGCTAGGGACACTATGTAGACGAAGAGAGGGCTGCAAATGGCACCGCTTCAGGCTGTACAGAATGTTTGAAAGCGAATGCTCTCATGAGGAATGTAGGAGACGGGGGCCAAGGTGTGGAGGACGATTCAGGAAAGACCATGAGTTGATATAGAGTTAGGTCTGGCTCGTCTTGTCGACGGATGGCACCACATTGCGCATGACGGGAAAATGCCTTACTTTGGCTTCAAGCAGAGTGACGACATGGAGTTCCATGCGGCGGTTGATGGGATGGTCTCCGACCTCGTGAGGTGCAATTGTGGAGGGAGGGGTGGTGAGGGTGTGTGAGATGCAAACTAGAGGTCCCTGCAGAATGTGGAGTCCTTGTCCTTCTGCAGCGGGAACGGGAAGACCCACGGTTCATAAAACGACCGGAGGAATACTTACTTCGCCAAGTGAAGGGTGCCCAGGTGGATCAGCGCGAGGTTCTTGAGATGGTTTCAACTTGCCCAGTTGGTCGTGATGATGGGTTGCAGAGGGTGGTAACGCTTTCCCGTTTTCATGTGAAGAACTTTAGCAGAGCCTGGGAAGGGACCCCGCCCTTCCCACAGCTTGTACTTGCGAGGCAGCGACGACAGACCGACGGTAAATCAGTCACCTGCCCAGTCAACTGCAATCACCCTCCTCACTTTGCATCGAACGCTTCTTCCGGTTCCGTGGTAGTGGGCAGTTTATGGCGTGTAACACAATCATTGTGTTTCTAGACTTTCTTTGGCTCGTTCAACGTTGCGCGCACCTCCAGGATTGCCCCCGTTGCCCAGACCTGCAGAGCACCGGGCCCTGGCTTCCCCAGATTTCCCTCCCTCCTCCCCCCGCATCGAACCCTGACGGTTGAATCGATCGACACGACTATGAGAACTGACGTAGCGTCCTTTCACTCTTGTGGTCACCATGGTGCCTTGGCGTCCGTGAAGGATAAAAAATGTCCGGCTGGCAGACGACTGCCCATGGAGCCATACGGATTCTGTATGACATATATGACATATCAGATACGCATGCCAACGACAACGCCTGAACACATGAGACAGATAGCACTGTCGATATCTCCACGGCACTGTTGCAATTCACGCATCGAGCTAGAAGAGCGCAGTGATGAACAAGTAGGTAGCGACACTGATTAATAGTCTTCTCAAGTCTCCTACTCAATTGGAGTGCTCAAGCTGCTCGTGAGACTACGGCACGACTTTGCAAGGCTGCAGGCAATCTGGACTTACATCCAATGAGGATTGTGCTGAACGAGATCATGGTCACACCAGCCAAAGCCCTGAATTGGAGCTCCGATTTCATATTGTTCGCTGAAAGTGGTATGCATCAGTTCAGGCAGGCGGCTTCGCCTTTGTCTTCGTCTTCCAACAGTTCAGACGGGCCCACTGTGGACAATACCAAGGTAAACAGAACTGATGGGCAAGAAACGACATGGAGAACACCGAACCAGTACGTATTTACACAGCTGGTTTCTTTTTTGCACTGTTGCATGGTAGCTCCACTTCTTTGCTCGACCCTTGGGTGCTGGGTCTCGGAACACGAAGTCTCCGATAACGATAAGAATTACTTTTACTTCGCAGCTGCATGACGCTGAGTCTCCACCAAACCCTGCTGCTACACCTTCACCGTCCCAAGACTCGCGAGGTCCACCACCATCGTCTCACTCGATGGCTGCAGAAACTTCACCATGCGCTTCCTCCAGAGCCACGTAGTCGCTCTCGCCAAAAGCGTCCCCGCCACGACTCGATCTATTACTGCCAGGCCCCTCTACCGCAGGCTGCACCAGACATCGGTCGCCTTCCGGCCCCGACAGCGCACCTTCTTCACCACCAACGACCGTCTCGCTAAAGATGGCTCTTCATATGATGGCCCCTCGAGCGCGAGCGCCGTGACTTCGAGCTCTTCCGCGAAGGACAAAGATAACAAGCCCGACCAAGCCCCCAATCAGCCCAATCAGCCCAACCAGGGCATCGGCAGCGGTGTCAGTAGTGGCGGCGGTGGCAGGGACAGCAAAAAGAAGAGCAAAAAAGCCACCGCCAAAAAGAAGCTCCGCGACCCCCTCCGCCGCGTCGCAAGCATCGCCCAGCGCGGCAGCCGCAAGCCCCAACAAGCCACCAAAGACGGCGACTCCATCCCGGGCAAAGACTACGCGCAGACGATCTGCGCCTTCTGCGTCGCCGAGTCCTTCGACATGAAGGAGGTCGTGCGCGCGCTGCACCGCGAGCACTACATCATCGACCCGGACGGCATGGGCTTCGACGAGGACGAGATCGTGCACGCGCGCGTGCGCGGGTACAACGAGGGCGGGGACTTCTACATCTTTTCGTCAGGCACCGTTGTTACGTGGAGCTTGGAGCCCGAGAAGGGCGTCTACGTCGCCACGGACCTGCTGCACGCCGCCAAGGAGAAGGCACACGACGCCGACATCGAGATCGACGACCTCACCGAGAAGCTCGAGTTCGAGACAGACCCCACGACAACGCAGAGCTCGATGCGCGGCGACACGGTCGTGCTCGGCACCAAGCTCGACGCAGGCAGCGCGCCGACGGACGTGGGGCGCGCCAAGATCGCCTTCTCGTCGGGCTTGGCGCGCAGCACGAAGGTCGCCGTGCTCGAGACGTTCCTCGAGACGTTCCTCGAGGCGACCGAGAAGTACCCGGAGGAGCTTGTCGGCGGTGAGCGGCTGCGCGTCAAGATGCGGACGATCCACCAGCGCACGGGCGAGATCCTGCAGCTGCGCGCGCAGCTGAATTTCTTCAGCGAGCTGACGGATAGCTTGCCGGACCAGCTGTGGGATCAGCGCGCGGAGCTGAAGCTGGATGGAATTTACGACCAGGTGGGCAAGGCGCTGGATATGCCGTCGCGGATCCGCGTGTTGAATCAGCGGATGGATTATGCGGATGATATGCTGGCGACGTTCCGTGGGTTGTTGCAGTCGAATCATGATAGTTGGTTGGAGGAGATTATTATCTATCTGATTGCCATCGAGGTGGTCTTCCAGCTGGTCAACTGGTGGCGCGAGTACAAGACCAGGACCAAGACAGAAGGCGAGGAAACCTCCATTGGCGACTTCACAGCGTGGGTCTTTTGTCTGGATTGACGGAAGTCTCTGCATGTGCTGGCGGAGGAGGCCTCTGCGTTTTACAAATGATACCCAAAACTTTATAAATTGGCATGTCGGCGAGCGCTGCATCTGCGATTACTTATGCATCTTCACTCGGCTTCATCCTTCGCTAAGTTATACACCCTGTCACCCATCCCAATGCAGCACTTCGTGTATACTGCGGGCATGTTTGATTACTTGTTTTCCCATCATCGTGAGTACACTTTCAGGCCTGGCATATTTCGACCTGTCTTTTGTCTCTATCCCATCATGTGGACCACACGCGCCTACGACCAGAGCCTTGCGGGCTGCATGTTCGTCACAGCCAAGGCAGACGCGGTCAGCTTCCTCGCGCCCATGTTCGAGGCCGAGCTAAGCCCCGCTACCGTGCGCGGGTCACTGGTGAATCTGCTCATTGGGGTGGTGGCGTTTGTGTCGCGTGTAGTTACTAGTGAGAGTTGGGAGCTTGTGAGGGACTGTGCGTGGGAGACTCCGGTAGGGGCTAGCTTTTTGTCTGGTGCTGGGGGTTGGGATTGTCGTGGTTGGTGCCTGAGTCACCTTGATGGTTGCTGCGGAGGGGCAGGTTTGATGAGGCTCCCTTGGCGGGGGGGGGGGGGTGCACTGCGGCAGCTCGGTACAGACTGGCTGAGATGGAAGCCGATGCGATGCTTGAGGCGTTGAAGCAGGAAACTGCGAAGGGGAGATGGGGCGACTTGCTGAAAGGCAGCAATTGGGTGCATTGGTGATGCATTTAGTCTTGCTGTTAATCCATTCTGTACTTTCGCTGACACCTGCTGATTACAGTTTCGAACTGGTATTGGCTTCGTTGATACCAGCGTTGATCATGTCACCTCTACCTATAATACTCAGTACAGCATTGTCTTGGTCGAGAGCCTCAACGTCCTGAAGCCTGTCACAGCTACGATGGTCAAGAAAGTCTTTTGCTGGTCAAAACCATAGCAACTACTTCCTGATGGACAGAACGGGTTTATATGTGGCTCGTCTGCGGTGGTTTGCCATATATAGGCCTAGCTTTGTACACTGAAAATGGAGCGCATTTTTTTTTTTTTTTTTTTTTTTGAAGAGGTTGAAGAGATTTTCGAGGCCAAATTCCATAACTGGAAGACCAGAGGTAAGTCTACTATTACAAGCAGCGTGTCACTGGTGCGGTGCGAAAATGTTCTGATAATATCTGTGCATAATCATGCCGCGAGGCTTGCCGAGGTCGGAAACATTGGAGAGCCTTTGTGAATGCCAATCCTTTCATCTCCTTTTTGCAGCTTGGGCTCTAGTCAGCACAACCCAGCCATTGGTGGTGGTCTGTGAAGCCGCCCGAAAATCCTACATGACCGCTCTTCCCTCTCCAGTCGGCGTATCGTCGCGGGCATGGCACGCAAAGGAAGGCTCGCTCTTCCAGCAAGGCTCGTTGACCGCGTCCTTGATGTCCCGCTGTTCAATAACCAGCTCGGCTCTTAAGTGTATGCTGCCATGCCCGGCGAGTATACCCTTGTCAATAATAGTCCGCAGCTTCTTCTAGCACAGCGGCAGGATTTTAATGAAAAGCAGCCACCCTTGGACGCCGACGCTGAGGCGCGCGTCGCAACCAACGTCTTCGATTCAGCCTGCGTCAACATTCGAGCTGATTGAATCCCTACTGCCGTGCTGGGCGCCGGGGCAACCTTGGACAAGACATCAATATGATGGCGCGTTTGGCCTGGGGCGTCGATGATGCAGGCTATCAAAGGCTCTATAACGAAGTCGAAGGGGCTGGGACTTGCGACCGTAAGGGACGAGAAGATCCCGCCGAGATTTCTAGAGTCGTTGATAACACCGCTCCATTTACTTGCCAGGACACCTAGGAATCTAAAGCATGAGATATTAAGAAAAAAAACAAAATAAAAAAAAACCCGTGTAAGAAGCAGCCAGGTGGAGTTAGACAGTCGCATGTCCCAAACGAGATAAAAGTGGCAACTCCAGGGCTGCTTTCCACTACAGGTGCCTGGCAGCTAAATGATAATGGCAAAGTACGCCTTCCAAGGTACCGTCACATTCGAGCCTACGCGGCTTCTCAGAAAGGTTGCATTTGCGCAGCCTTCCCATCAATCGGCGAGAACCATATTGGACGTCACGCCCACCTTGATCTAGCTGTCGGAGACGCGGTTCTCTACCGCCTTAAATCCAATCGACATTCTTCTCCCAGACTCCTCTCCTCTCTGCAGTCCTAAAAGTCCGAATTCTTCATCCTCCGTCGCGGCTACTTCCACTCACACATCACACCAGCGGACCTATCGAAAAGTACAGCAAAACGACCCCATCCCCACAAATCTGCCCACCCCTCAAGATGGACATCGATACGAACTTGGCTAGGCTGCCATCAGAGCTTCTGGTTCGCATATGCGAGGTTGTTCATTGTGGGGTTTGGGCGCACCTACAAGGACATTGGGACGAGCAAGAACTGGTCTCGGACGAATTTTCGGACAGGGCCTGCAAAATCTCGACCTTGTCAGCGTTGACCATGACCTGCAACCGGTTCCATGACATCGTCAACCCCATACTCTACAGAACCGATCGTGAGGACTACTTTGCCTGTGGCATTGTCTGGGCAGCCAAAAACGGGCGGGTAGACTGCTTCGACAAATTCATTCAGTATGGCGGCTCCGCTTATGTTAACGACACTGGATTCTCGATTGACTATCAAAAAGGCCGTAGTAATTTTGGGGTCCTCTTCGAGTGGTTGCTGCCCGAGGTCCTCACCCAGCGTGATTGGTGGCGCCCAGTGTGGAAAATCGGCGGACCACATTTCAGCTTCACACCGCTCGCTGTAGCGGCCATGTATGGTCAAGATAACATGATCGTCCGTCTGCTACAGTGCGGCGCTCGGATTGATACGCCGGCGCAGAATTTGTGTACCTGTCAATGTGACACCCGCCATGTCTACGACCACCCGCTGACTTCGCCGCAAATGAGCCCTTTCTGGACGCCCCTTCACCTTGCTGTATGCCACGGAAGGATTTTGACGGTCAAACTCCTTGTATCTCGCGGAGCAGACAACGCCAACGTCGTCAAAGTCGGCGCGGGGTTCAATACGCCGCTTCACTCGGCCGCCTTCAAGGATCATGTTCCTGTCATGGAATATCTCCTGGAGGGTGGGATCAAGAGCATACCGTGCTCTGACTGTTGGGGCACCGACGAGAGTCCGCTCCACTTCGCGGTCATGCATTTGGGCGACATCACCGGCGTCAAAATGCTTGTGGAAGCCGAAGTTGCCCTCACGTCCGAAGACCAGCGGAGCCCGATGAGGACGGCCTGTCATGCTGGCAATTTTGAGGCCGCCTTGTTCCTACTAGACAAGACGATCGAAACCAAGAAGATGGATCAAGGGTTCCGAGAAATCGTGGCCCATGACCTACTCGGGGTTGTCAAGCTGGGATGGATTTATTTCTTCGGAGACGCGCAGCCAGAAGGCTTGGTCGAGACGGTGTGGAAAACACAACAGGCACAGCTCGCAAGAAAGATGATACAACTGTGCGAAGCAGAATAGACAGACGAGGCTTTGGTACGACTTCGATTCTTGAGGCTTCGCAGGAGTGCGCATTAACCGAGCTCACGTGGAAAATTACAAAACACCAGTCGGAGGACTACATAGCGGCCGCGTCTCGCAGAAGTTCGTTACGGGCAAGTCTATCTTAGGAGCAGATCAAATGACATCTTTGAAGGTCTCACCCGTGCAAAGCTTTGCACTCCGGATGCAGTGTGCACCACAGAGGATGTTCAACTTCGGGCAAAGTGTAGAGACGATTTAGCGAGGATTTCGAAGCTGAGCTGTACCACACCATCGACATTATGGAACCTGGGAGACTATTCGCATCCATCGTCGTCACCTTCATGTGCCGTGCTCATCGCCCGACACAATATTGAGAAGGAGAAGATGAGGCTCTTTATACAAACTACTTGAGCTTGACTTACATATGTGAGGGGTCGCTGGAGCAACGCAAGGGTGGCGGACGGAGAGGACGTGGACGGCAGGGTTGAATAGACCAATTTCCGGTCATGATTAGCACATCAGTAGTCGAGCAGGCTGTTGGCACAAGACAGTGAAGACATTCATTCGTGAAACTCACCAGGACTACAACAGTGTCGGTTTGGAGATTTCACTGCTCTAGGGCAAGATCAGACAGTGCTGAGTGGGATAGCTGTGGTAAGCACAGTCTCGAATCGGGACATATCTTTGAGGGATCGAAAGTTCAGCTCCAACCATGCTTACAGGTATAAGCAGCGGTGACATGGCGGGAAAGTGTCGGGAAGTTTGCGCAAGTGTGAAAGTGCTCGAGGAATGGTGCTGCGATCTGATGCACCTGGCTGTGCCCATCCCACCACCCATCGTATCTTCGTGCCTGTAGTTTCATGGGCTCTATTCCATCTCGGTCTAGGCGACCGTTCCATGTCCCTACTTGGGCAAATATTGAGGCCCAATGTGGTAGCTTAAATCGCTTGCCGCGCTCTGTCGAGTAAACCAGACTGCCTGCCTTGGGCACTCAATCTGCATGACATGTCCTTCCGACCTCCCTCTCCAATTGAAATTTGCCTCTCAACCCGCCCCTATGTGCAAATTCTCTTGACGCGTGCTCGTCTTGAGATGAAGACGGACCCGGGATTGGATATGCGAGTCAATCAGCTACTGAGACTCTCTGAGGCCGCCGTTTAACGCAGGACTTGGGGCCTTTCCTCGGCTCTCCGACGATTGGGTGACTGGAGTGGAGTATGTCATTAGACCTCGAGAGGCCGCTACTGGGGTACTCCGCTAGGGGTAGGCACAATCTGATTTTCTAAAGTCGATGAAGCTTCTATCAATCTGCGTTCTCGGCGATTCTCCGAGAACTGAATCACACCCCTCTTCTCTTGTATTTTATGACATGCTAAGCCGGATTTGTGTAGTCTGGCCAATCTACTCAGGAGAATTGCTCCTCAAAATCCTGCGTAAACAACATCTCCAAATTCCTTTCCTCGAAATCTGGCGCGCAGCCGGAGCACAAAGCCAAGTCCGCGTCCCACTTGCTACGGAGGCTGGCAGGAAGAACGCGAACCCCGTCCCAATCCTCTGCATCCTTGTTGTCTTCAATAATTCCCACGTGAGATCCGCACACATGGCACAACAAGTCGACGAGGGGGGTATCAGCGAGCGGGGGCGCATCCAGTCGAAGGGAAGTCAAAGCAAACGCTACCGCAAAGTCGGGCGTCTCCTTCAGAAGGTCGGCGCAGCTCGGCGTCTTGTGTAGGTATCGATGGACGCCCATGAAGAGGCGGAGCAGTGGCTGGCGGAAGGGCCCGTCGATCGAATCGGGTGCCCAGGCAGCTCTGATGGCGGCGTCCAGCTCGGTCATGAAGGACAGCCCGTCGCGGACATTTGAGTAGTGTGTTGATGCTGCGAAGTGCAATCGGCAGCGGACGTTGAGCTGCTCCATTGCTGTGCCGGTGAGCAAAGTAAAGCGGAAGTAGTCGCCCATGGTCCACAGTCTGACGCAGAGCTCGAGGATCGACTTGCTTGGGAGGTCTTGGGCGAGCTTCTGTGCATCGATGACTGCAGGGCATTAGAATATGTCCTCAGACGAGTCAAATAACTTCTGAGGCATAAAAGAACTAGTGGAACTTACATGGAAAGTAGATGAACTGTATCAGCCAGTTCATCTCGTAGGGCTCGAACTGCTCAATTACGCTTTTCGATTCCGCGCGTTCCTGATCATCGTGTTAGTAAGATGCTGAAGAAAGTTCAGAGTACTGGCTCAGAGTTGAAAGTGACGCGCGTACCTGTCCCCAGAGGCTCTGGCAATCTAGCAGCGCCTTGAAGTATGGACAGCGCTCCAGAACAAACTTATGGACGCGCCATTTTCGCTTGCCGCATTGTATGACAAAGTCGCTGTATTTTCCATTTTGTAACAGTCTGTGCAATGGGTTGGTTCAGTATTTGTCTTCTTTGACTTTTGTGTCTAAGCCAATGAGGCAACTGAAGGGTGCAAGGATCGGCAAACCTCAGGTCGGATTGGAGAGCAGAGACAATCTTTCTCTCGTGCAGATCTTGTGCATCCTCTGGAGGAGGAAATGAAGTGGCAAGACACGCCATGGTGTTCAGATATATGGACTTCCTGTCGTGTTTGTTTGTCTGTCCAAGTCTGTTACGTGTCTGAATTGGAAATTTTGCAAAGTGGCAGGTTCAAGTAGGTGCGCCGTGCAGGCAGTGAAGAGCCGAGCGAGGGCTGGCGCCGCTTCCAAGCAATGTGAAGTTCAGTAAAGCGTCCGCGAAACCCACCTTCGTTCACTCATGATTGATAGCTCTGCTGCCATGACTCTGGCGCAGCAGTTGTAAGCCACATTGGCGAGACTCAGTTTAGTTCGGAATTATAATATTGTGGTACTGTCCTGGGCTGCACAACCATCGGTGAGACTTAGTGTGGAAGATACACAATTACTAGCTGCATACATGAATGAGCTGAGTGAACATCAGACGAGTAGTGAACCATATAATGACTTGATTGTGGCTAGCATACTGTTGCCTCCTTCAACTTCCGCTACTATTCCAAGGCGTCATGCATTCGGGGTTTGCAGCTGCCCAGACCATCATCTATGCCATTATGACCATCTTAGAACCCCTGCTTCTCGACCTGAGCCTTAGCAGCAGCGATAGTGGCATCGGCGTTCGGGTCATCGAACCCGCAGCCAGTCTTGCCGTTCTGCAAGGAGGCAGCCTCGGCGGAGCAGATACCGACCGCAGTGGCTCCGATCTCTGCGCAGCATGCGCTCGAGCAGTCTGCGTCTGCGACACATCCACCGGTGATGAACTGAGACGCGTCACCGGCACCGACGTTGGCGGCGCCGGCATTGTTGGGGGTGAGAGCCATGGAGGCGGTGGCGACTAGACGGTAGGTTAGCAAGCCATCGCGAGGAACTAAGTGTCCTGAGTTGGGAACTCACGAGCCAGGACGGTAGCGATGGTGAACTGCATTTTGAGAAGTGCTGTTGGTTTTTTAAGAAGTGAATGTATTGCGAAAGAGTGGTATCAAAAAATGAGCGACGCCTGGTCGAAGAATGTAGAATAAGCAGTTGATAATGATTTTCAAGAGACACAACTGCTGGAGAGGCAGGAGAGCAGTGGCTTATGTAGCCGCCTTCAAACCGGAGCAGAGTTTAGAATTCTTCTGGTACGGCTTCTCCTGGCTCGGACAAAATGTCCGACCGTTCGTCTCACGATCGTATGTGAGAAGCGGCGGCAAAATGTAGCAGCGATAAAGTGGTGCTGTCGCCTGCCAGACCATAACGCAGTAGGGTGGATCGGCGCATACTTGATCGGCACACATCCGAACTCAAGGCTTGTCATGCATCCGGTTTCCACCCAAGCTTCAGATCGCTGTCTGGCTGGGACGAGGAGCAAGGTCATGGGCTGTTGGATTGACCCGCCCTGGATCCAGTGTCACGATGTGAGAGCGAGCCTTGGCGGACTGGCGAACTCTCAAGGCTTGGATGCTCGTCCCTACGTAGGGATCTCCGACACATCCCACGTTTTGTCGGTTGTCGGCTAAAGGCCGATTCAAAGCAAGTCATCCTGGCCAAGCATCTTTGAGAACTCACACGGAAGCTCGCATTGCGATGATGGACATCAATGATTCGAGACGACGCTTTTTCTCGCCGTCGGAGCATTTCCCTGATGCCTTGTTTGAACATTCCTTTCTCTTGATCCTATCTTTTCGGATGACAGGACGTCGAAGAACAGGGATTATGATGACTAAGGGAGCACGCCTGCAAGTCTCAATGTTCGGCCGCAATGGTGGTTTATTTGAATTCCCACACTTGAGCAACTCAACCATATTTCAGAGGTGACCTGATCCTCATGGTCCCAACCTGCGTCAAGTCAGCCCCGAAACTCCCCCCACAAACGCTGTGGAAATGTCGATCAGGACTGTCAACCCAGACCCAAGTCCGCTGTTAGACGCTTGCTTAGACGCAGCCGTCTGAAACATCCAAGCACGACGTCTTCAAGGGTACCAAAAACCCCCCCAAAACCTTCAGGACATCATGACCCAGCTGTCAGGCACGGCAAAATCCGAATTGGGGTTGCCGCCACTATCCGAATCTCTCACCATCATCCTGACAACATCTTCGACCCCATCTACCCCAGCTGCCGAGTTGCTGGAAACCATAATAGAAGCCTTCAGGATTAACTGCCCTACGTTGCTAGGTTGCCCAGTGATCGTTGTCTTTGACACCTTTGTGGATGTTGCGCCGGAAAACAGACTAAAGAAAGGCTATGTGACAGCAGAGGGCGCTGCAAATTGGCCAATCTACAAGCGCAATGTCCAGAAGCTCGTCTTGCGGCAATTTGCTGGGGTCGATGAGGATGTGCCGATGACGACCGAGGAGGAGTACGCGGAATGGGGTTCAAAAGGACCGCCAAGCCATCCAAATCACACACTGTACACCGTCAAGAGGACAAAAAACCGGCGCGTGACGTTCATCGAGCCGACGGAGCGCCTGGGCTTCGGCTTGGCTGTACGCTGCGCGCTGCGAGCGACGGCGACGCCGTACGTGTGGGTGCAGCAGCACGACTGGAAGCTCGACACCAGCCTGCCCGTCGAGGCCATCGTGGAAGTCATGGCGGCGTCTGACGGCGACGAGGAGGCGCCGGTTAAGTACGTGTGTCTGCCGTCCGTGCGGCTTCTGAGCTACGCGACATCAACGCACGTCGCGACGTTCCCGGCGCTGCGGGCCACGACCGCGGCTGTGAAGCGGAACTTTCCGATCGCCTCTCGCCCGGGCGAGACCATGCCGCTTACGCCGCTGTTCTTCTGGCATGATAAGACGCACATTGCGTCTACGCAACACTATCTTACTCGCGTCTTTCCCTCGCGGTTGGCGATGCCGCGTGGCGCGTTCATTGAGGATCATATTGGGCAGCGAGCTAGGAACCAGATGAAGGAGGGCCTGTGGAAGAAGTAAGTAGCCTTGCCATCATTGTCTCTTCCTTTCAAGGCAAGTCCCTCTAACGACCAATTGCGTAGATGGGCTTGCTGGCTCTACTATCCCGAGGATGGGCGAAAGCTCTGCTTGACACACCTACATGGAAGGACTTGGAGAGGCACCGAGAGAGAGAGGGAGAAGATTGAGGCGCACAAGGCGAGGAACGAGGCCTTGAGGTGATGAGTATACCTTCTCAGGCTCTGCCCACACGCCAAGCATGGCGATTGATCAGCAAGATCCCAAGTCTGCTCCGCGGGGAAAAGTCCCAGCCAGGCATGAAGCAGCCAGCGACCAAGTTTAGTGTCAAGATTTTGTGATTGCCTGGAACCAGGACGAGAAGGTGAGCTGCACGGTGGCCGCTTAGCAAGTACAGTGTTTAGCTGACTTACTGAAACGCATTCTCCATTCGACATGCACTCCTGGAGCCATATGATTTGATACTCTGTTCATCTAAGAATTTGCAGACTTGGACCAAAGAAGGAAGTCACGAGCCTCCGCTTGTTGGGGGTGTACGGTTTGAGGCCAGTTGAGTGAGAGCTACTTTGTCATCAGACCAACCGCGACACGTCTCCGCTCCGTTGCTTCTCTCGAACACCCCAACTAGGGACTTTCAAGTTGCCTGGAGACTTTATGTTCTGCAATCTCCTAGCCATGGATCCTGGCACAAAGGCCATTCACACTTGCCAGACTCAGTTCGACCTTATGCAAAAAACCTTCTTTTCTTTCATCAATCTCCATCTGCCTGCAGGATTTCCGCCAATATCTCTGCCTGATCTTTCCAGATACTCAGCCAGCGCCTTTGGATTCTGTTTCCTTTGGATTCTGTTTCCCAATCTCAGACCTATTTCTGCTGCATCTTCTCATCTCCATCTCACTTCCCTACTCTCCTTTCGCCTCTACTGGACTCCAATAGCGCCACCTCCGCCTTTCCAAGGAGTCTTCCCATTGGGCAATTTCAGAGCGTACCCAGTACGACATTCCAAACTTTACAACGCAATTCCATCACTTGCCGTACAAACTATGATTCAAGATGTCCGCTCCTGTCACAACCCCTTCCAAGCGCACGCGAGAAGTCACCAGCGCCAGCTCGGACTGGTACCAGGAGTCTGGGCGCAACTAAGTCATTCCTCTCCGCTGAACAACAGAGTCAAATTACTGACCTGTGCATGGAAAAGGATGACGGAGTGCACCGAATTCCCTGACGCCGAAGTCTGGATTCTGTTGCTAAATCAAACTATTAGCGATCGACAGATCTGAATCTGATTCGCGACGTATTCCTACCAGTACCTGGGAGCTCGGAGATTTCTTCCGTCTGTCTGCATTGCGCGACTTGCCGATCCGGGACCTACAACACTGTGCTCGTGAGTCTATCAAAGTGCTCTCCATGAAGTTGAGCGAGATCTCAGCCGTTTAGACCTTGTGGGTTGAGCTATTTGTGATGGTAGTCGATTACATCTACGGTTCCGACCGTGCATCTATGGCGTTGCGATCTGTGGCATCCGCTTGGTAGCAAAGAATAGCGGTTTCAAGAAGCTGCTGCAGACCTACCCGGACTTTGCGAAGGATTGCGCGGAGGAAATGATGGCTGGAGTCGTGCACAGCTTGTCAGATGCGCAGCCCGTGCTCTATTCTCAAAGCTACTGGATGAAATGCGTCAAGTGCTCCATGCTCCACTCCGCGAGCGAGGGTTGGCTGGACACCATCGGAATAGTCAAGTCAGGGAAGACGAAGTTCATCTGCGATGACTGCTTCACTATACCAAAGTTTACCTAGCCTACTCCAAGGAACTACTGGGTTTGGAAGGCCGGGGTAGGCGGGCGACTTTGAGAGGTCCCGGAGCAGCCGTGTTGGAGCCCACTGGCGACATCGTTCGAGGGTTGAGTGTGGCTTTGCGCAGACGAAGGGAACATGATTTTGAAGGCCATTGGTGGGAGTAGATCACGGAGTGGTACAGACTTCCCCACCACATACCTGCGTGAGGCGGCGCATATTCACATTTGTGGCGCTGATTTACCAAATAGCACATACACAATACCACTTGATATTTCCATATGACTGATTCGAAAATCCATGGTCTCTGCGCTGTGGTTCTTTAATTAAGCGCTTTTTCGAAGTCTCCCAAGCTGTGTGGGAAATGGCACCTACTAGACCCGCCGAAGCGAACCGGCGCACTTTCCTCTGAGCAGCAGGCAGAGTTCAGGCCGCAGCACCACTTGAGCATTGCACCCAAGTCTCCCCAACAGTAGATCTCGGATTGCTGATACTCATATAGCGGCCAATATCAACGAGTATATCGGATGCGAGGTCTTTCTCACATGCTGTGCCAAGCTTTGGGAGCTTGCACATTTCTTCCTCAACCCCGAGCCTCAGAGTCTAGTTCTGGAAGCCCGCGACGGCTGCGTCGGGGGCTGAGTTCGATATTTTTCAAGGTGGAACATGGTCAGAGACAGCGACATCGCCATCGCCAAGAAAATTAGGGACATCCTCGAGTCGATAAGCGACTTGTATGCCAACAGCAGAAGCGACGTACGCAAACTCTTCTGGCCGGGACGTATCAGCATTATGCTCTGTGGTCTCCAATACGCAGAATACACGCAGCACTTCAGCGACTTCTTGAAGGCCACACCCGATTTTGCTTTAGACTAGGCAAAGACGTTGACTTCTGGTCTCGGTACCATGACGATGCCCGCCTCGCAAATGAACAAGATTACTTCAACGTGATGCCGTGGATGAGATGAGCAGTGCCTGTAAGGTGTTGCAAGCAGTGCGTCCCGTTACCAACCTTGGGGAACTGGCTGGGCTGGGAGCCCAATATCCCAGAGGATGGGCTGGACAACACTCTCATTGCAGATGCGGAGGAGCTTTTCGACAGCCAAGCTACCAGTGCTGAAGAACTTCTCGACAAGCAAGTGGAAAACCTTGAGGCAGAGCAAGAGTACTGGTTGGAGCTTAATGCATCCAGCACCACAACCTAAGAGTTAATTAATATCGGAGAGGCGGACATGTCAGTCGACGTCGTAAGCGCTTTTTTTCTTCTTTTTTCTTGAGAGAGAGATGGCATTCTTCCATATTTACACTGCTCTATTTACTTAGCACCTGCGGTCTTCAATCTTCAATTGACGCTTCTCATCCTAGTGTGCCAGTTTCACCACACCTCAAGATCATCGACCGCGCCTCTCCCGTACAGTCTTGAAAGTATCCCTGGTGGCTCTCGAGAGTGATGACACAGCTGCGCAACTGAATGCTGTCAATTGACGAGCATACGACACGAACTACCTTGAGATCTGAGGAAGAATTCAGGCAGGCGTGGAACCCGTGTCGCCAATTCCCGCCCGGAAAGAGAATGCACCACGTGCGCACCTTGCCTTGAAACCAGTGTCTGTGCATATCTGATTCTCAAGCTCTGCCTTGCTACCACCTGGGCACCTTTTGATCTCGACTACCTCTGGCTCTCGACTTCCCGCACGACTTCCAACCAGACACCACATTGCCATTCCCAGTGCTTCACTCGCAAGCCGAAATGTCAGGCCGCACCAATCGCAGATACAGCAAAAGGGCTGTCCAGAACCAGCCCCCGCTGCCAGTTCTCGGTGCTGTGACGCTCGACTCGGAGCAGTCCCCGGCCCTGCTCATGTCCCAGGACGACTTCCGCCACGCAGACGCTGAGTAAGATTCCGTCGTTATCGTGAAACAAACAATGGCTGACTTCTACTCCACAGGCTACTGAAGTCCGGACTGCTGGGCGACTCGGAGGTCCGCTGCGGTGGGAAGATCTGGAAGACACACAAGGTCATTCTGTGCAGCCGCAGCAAGTGGTTCAAGGGAGCTCTGGTGAGCTCGTACGAGGTATGGTAGGCACATCCCACTGGAGAATGGCAGTTGTTGACTCATAGACGACAGGAGGGACAGACAGGCGTGATTGAAACCACTGAGTTCACCGAGGCCGAGTGCGGGTGCTTGTTAGAGTGGCTGTACGCAGGCTGCAAGTCTGTTCTCCAACCTGCCAGCCCGCCGATCGTGCTCAGTTGCTTGACTCTATCAGGTTCACGTATAACTTCTGCGATATGCAGCCTATAAAGCAGTTTTTCGAACCATCTCTTATCGGACTAATTTAAGCTTATGTTATTCCGTTCCCTAAGAGTGCGGAACTTAAGGCTCTGCTTAACGAGTGTCCGGACTTTGCCTGGGCAGTGGCCTTTAACTTCCTTTAGGGCCTTTGCGCTATTATAATATCTAATTGAATAGAAACTATAATATAGTTATCCCTTAAGTTAATAAATTTAAACGAAATAACCAGAATTTTTATTCTGGTATTATTAATTAAAATGCCACGAGGTGGTCCATGACAGACCCTCATGCCAAGAATAAGGGGTTTATTTGCCGATTACAGCGGATTATATAAGCACCTAGCTGGATGCTAGATTATACAATAGCTCAACTCGGACGGATTACAGATGTTTGTCTCTTCCAAGAACCCACTATAATAAAGCTGAAATAAAGAAAGGTGATATATTATCCTTTCCAGCACAAAGCCACAGCTAGCCAGACTACAACTCACCCTAATACCACAAACGAGGAATTGCCATCTTAGTAGTATAATAAATCCACTTAAAGGAGATGGGAAAGACGGCCCAGCGATTACTATTCAATCCGTCCTATGTCGGAGTATAGCCGCTTCCGAGACCCAGGTCATCGCACTTATTTAGCGCGCGGAAGATGAGCTCTGCGAGTCTTGGATTACAGAGGCCGCGCGGCATGCCCCAGAGTATGTCGACACTCGAGCTCAATAAGTTCACGGAGTATCCGAGAGCTTTTGCATCAGGTCCCAATCTTCAAAGCCTCAGATTACATGTCGCAGCCCCTTATAATGAGGAGTCGTTGCCGATGAGCATCTTCTTCACGCCGACGCCCACGCTTCCAAGAGACCTACAAGAGTGCGTCTTGACGAAGTGTGCGTTCCACCTGCACGAATTGCTGTACGCCAGGTTGAGTCAGACGACCCTGCTATCCGGCTCTTGGGCTGAGGCGCTTGATGGAATCCGTGAGAAAGTCGATCGTGTGTCATGGGTGGACAGCGCACATGGCGCCGAATGCGATTCTATATCAAAGGAGAAGTCGCACGCAATATTTGGTCTTGCGTATGAGTATGAGCCAAGCGAAGCTACGCTGTACATTCGGGGTCTGCCGGGAAGCGGGCAGCAAAACCCTCTTCTGCCGTTTATGGTCGAGATGGAGGAGGACGAGAATGAGGAAATTGAAGGTGATAATAACGTGAATGAGGATGCCGAGGAGTGATGGGAGTACCGTGAGGATGAAGGAGGAGAGAGTGGGCAAAATCGTCCCTGCAACGTCCATACAGTAGGCAGCTCGCAGAGCTTCGTTAGCGGACCAAATGCCCCCTGACCCTGCGATACAGGGACTCCACCTTGGCAACAACAGCTCCAGCTCCCTCTGCCTAGGTAACCGATGCTTGATACCTCGACATCACGGCTTGCACCATTGTTGACCACCAAGCGCTCGGCCGAACAGATACTGAACCACATGAGAAAGGGACTGATTCATCTTGAGCCATCGGTTTAGCCTCACCACGCCTTACTACACCCTTATTTCTAGGGTTATCCATCGTCGCCTTTACCACTCACCACACGATCACACCCCTACGCACCATGTCTATCGTCAATGTAACACTCGTCGGCGCAACCGGAAGCCTCGGCGCTTGCATCCTGGACGCGCTCGTCAGCCAAGGCACCTTCGAAGTCACCATCCTCCAGCGCGCCTCGTCCAAGTCTCGACCGGCACATCAGGACAAGATCCGCATCCTCACCATATCAGAGGACTTCCTCCACGACGAGCTGACCTCGCGGCTCCGCGGCCAAGACGCCCTCATCGTCTGCTATCGCGCTCAAAATGCCGAAGCGCAGATTAAGTTCGGCAAGGCCGCGGCGGCCGCCGGCGTCAAGCGGCTCATCCCGGCCGACTTCGGCAGCTGCGATAGTGACGGCGAGAGGGAGCGCGAGCTGGTCAAGCTGTTTGAGCGCAAGAGACAGGTGCGCAGGAGCTTGCAGGAGCTGGCGGAGCACAACGAGGGTTTCAGCTGGACGAGTCTGGTCACGGGGCATTTCTTCGACTGGGGGCTGAGGGAGAATTTCTTGCACTTCAACTTGCAGACGCGCAAGGCGGATATCATCGACGACGGGAATATGAAGGGCTCGCAGGCTACGCTGCCGCAGGTTGCAAAGGCGGTCGTCGGGATTTTGCAGAAGCCGGAGGAGACGAGGAACAGGCTGCTCTTCATCCAGAGCTTCTGCGTCAGTCAGAACGAAGTGCTGAGGTCTCTTGAGAAGGCGATGGGTGTCAAGTGGGATATCGTGCGTTATGACTCGGAAGAATTCATCAAGGAGAAGAAGGCACTTGTCGACAACGGCGACGCAGCTGCTAATGAGGATCTTGTCTTCGTACTGGGTGCTATCAATGGCAACTGGGAGGAACGACCGAATTTTGCCATGAAATTACTGGGGTTGGAGGATGAGGATCTCGATGCAGTGGTGCAGAAGGTCGTGGACGAGATGGGATCAAGCTGAGGGCTATCCTTCCACCAAATACCAGGACATAATCACAACAGCGTCATCCCGAGGTCGTCGTATTCATCCCTCGGCAAGAGACTTCATGATTTCGGACTCTGAATTCGACTGTCATCTGGATGCAACAGCTTTCAGGCTACCGTGGTAATGCAGTCAAAGCCATCGGTGAATCATCACTGGATTGCGCAGCCGAGCGAGGGGTTGACTCGATAATAAGGTCCGACGTCTCAGCTACGGCTGTCTCAGAGTCGCAGCCAGCCGGCATCGCGCAAGCGTCAAGCTTTGCAAGGGGTAAGAAAGCTTGGCCGTTGATGCCATACTTTCGTGTTGACACTTGCATACCAGCCAGCTTCCTAATGGGGCATTGCACTTCTACTCTACTCCATCACGCTCGTTGACAGCATCCTCGGCACAAGGCGCCGCTACCATAGGGCTAAGACTGACCTAATAGGGACTCTGCCAAGCCAACATCGGCGGAGCAGATGCACTTCCCAACATTTGCATCAACTCGCGGCATGTTTACGACACCGGATTCGAGGACAAGACTGGACGTATTTAGCTGCTAGACTCGACCGTCAATCGCAAAGCAGCTGTCGACAGTGTCTGAATGTTCTAATAAGCCAGAGCAAGCAAGCTTTCAATAGTCCTTTTAACATTTGTAGCAGCCGGCGCGCCCCGCCGGCGAGCCAATACTATGAGCCGAAATGTTCCCGGATCCGCACTTGTACGCACTATCATCTGGATGCCAAGCAGACGATCGATCTTATCACAATCGCATCGACGGCAGGTTAGCCCTCGACTCGGCAAACCACGCGCGTCCGAACAGGAAATTGATGCGTTGGGACGGGAGCCCAAGAGATGGCGCAAGGTAAGAGTTGAAAAGTGGCGTGTCAAATCCAGGACACGGCCGCCCAGAGAGCTGGGCTCGGGGCGGGATGGTAATGGAGTCCTTCGTCTACACTTGCCCAAGCATCTAGGTCTGGAAGTGAGGGGACCACAACACATATTTTAGCAACTTGCTTCTGCTACAAGATTCTCCCGCAACGGTGTGAGCATCTCATCGCTTTGATCGACACCAATATATCGTCGAAGGGCACACTCTGCGGTCTTGCCAAGCCGCCACAATTTTCTTGGCGACCATCCGTGCATTGCTGCATCAGGCTCATCACGATGGACTTGCACTCTCTCCCGAAGCTGACGCTCGGAGACGCTCGCCCATATCCCTTCTCGTGTCCTCTTGCTTTCACAGCTCTGATTCTCGTCGACCTACAGCGAGATTTCCTCAACCCCGGCGGCTTTGGGGACGAACAGTGCCGCAATCCGGAGATATTCAACCAGGCGCGCAACATCATACCCACCGTCCAGCGCGTGTTAAATACGTTTAGATCCTTTGACGGGCATGTCATCCATACGCGCGAGGGGCATCAGCCCAACCTAGGTGATCTGCCGGCGAGCAAAAGACTGCGGCAGAAGAACAGCCCGTCCGGAAGAGGAGTCGCGGGCATAGGAGATGAGCGGTCCATGGGTCGGTTGCTGGTTCGGGGCGAATACGGGCACGATATTGTGGACGAGCTGACCCCATGGCCTGGAGAGGACGTTGTGGACAAGCCAGGGAAGGGAAGCTTCTGGAGCACAGACCTGCACAGGATCCTGCTGGCGAGGGGCATCACGCATCTGATCCTTGCAGGGGTGACTACTGAGTGAGTCACACTAATGATAGTCTGTTTACGCATATTGGGAGTTACTAAGAAATCCTCAGGTGCTGCGTGTCGACAACAATGAGGGAGTGCAACGATCGAGGATACGAGTGCTGTGTGCTGGAGGATTGCACAGCTGGCTTCGACCCAGACTTGGTGAAAACCTCGCTGAATAATCTCAGCGCTTACAATGGCCTCTTCGGCTATGTGAGTTCTAGCAGCGACTTCGACGATGCCTTGAAGGTTATCAGACCCATGATCACGCAACTTGCAATTCCAACAAAGCTCGCCGACAAGCTTCCGTCCATTGAACAGCTTCGCATTCAGTATAAGGCCCAAATTCTCGGACCCGTGCAAATAGTCAATTTCGTCCATGATAAAATTGAGCAATACCGCGCCATCGATCCAGTCGTCTGGATATCAGTGCAATCTCGCGAGGAGTGCATCAAATATGCGAAGGCTCTCGAGACCCTATACGCAGGGAAGCCACTGCCACCACTCTACGGCGTTCCTTTTTCAGTGAAGGACACGATCGACGTGGCAGGTGTGCCGACAACTGCTGCTTGCCCGCAGTACACTTACACCGCAGAATCAAACGCCGTCTCAGTGCAGCATATCCTCGACGCTGGTGGGATATTCATCGGCAAGGTGAACCACGACCAACTAGCCACAGGGCTTTCTGGCTGTCGCTCACCCTACGGCACACCCCACAGCTTCTACAGCAAAGACCACATCCCAGGCGGCTCCTCATCCGGCTCCGCAGTCTCCGTAGCCGCAGGCCTGGTCTCCTTCAGCCTCGCAACAGACACCGCCGGCTCAGGTCGCGTCCCCGCCGGGCTGAACGGCGTCGTCGGGTTCAAACCCACCAAAGGCACCGTCTCGGCCCGCGGCCTCGTCCCCGCCATCCGCACCCTCGACACCATCACCATCATGGCGCAGACCGTTTCGGAGGCTCGCACCGTGTGGCGCATCATCGCCAAGCCCGACCCGCTCGACGACTTCAGCAAGCTCGCCCACACGCTGCCGACCTGGCCAGTCGACTTCCGCGGGCTGCGCGAGGGCGGCTTCACCTTCGCCGTGCCGCCGGTGAGCTCACGCGAGATCTGCTCGCCTGAATACCGCGACTTGTTCGCGCAGGCGGTCGAAGTTGTCCAGAAGTGTGGCGGGCGGCTGGTGCAGCATGTCGACTACACGATATTCGAGCGCGCCGGGGCGTTGCTCTACGATGCGTCGATGCTTTATGAACGCATGACGTGCATCGGGGAGTTATTCCTCAAGGATAACATCAATGACCTACACCCGGTGATTCGGAAGCTCTTCCTGCGGGCGCTCGTCAACCCGCCCACGGCGTGGGATGTCTTCCGCGATCAGGCGCTGCAGGTCGAGTTGACGCGGAAGGCGCAGCTGGCGTTCGACACGCTGCAGGGGGAGGGTCTGGAGTCGACGGGCGTGAATATTTTGATTGTGCCGACTACCACGCGGCACCCGACTATTGTGGAGATGGAGCGTGATCCGCTGGAGCTGAATGCGCAGTTGGGGACGTTCACGCACTGTGCGAATGTCGTGGATCTGACGGGCGTGAGTGTGCCAGCTGGGCGGTATATCGATGGTAAGAGTGGAGCGGAGCTGCCATTTGGTATTACGATCCTGAGTGGAAGTGGGCGGGATGCAAAGGTGTTGGACGTTGCGGCTGCGATTGAGAAGGCGCTTGGAGCGCTTAGGAAAGGTGCTATTGAGAAGACGTAAACGCGGACCGTCCCAGGCTCACCGGATTTATGGGGCTAAAACCGTTGGAATTGTTTTTAGTTAGAAGGCTGTGCTACAGCCGGCAGTCTATCGTGGCACAGCGCGTATGAACGTGCTCGGGTGCACTGCAGGGTTCAAATGTGCTTGGTAGAAAGGCAAACATGGTGCTGCAGAGAAAATTGGGGTGGCCATTGATACCTGACAGGAAAGACTCTGCTATCCAGTCCGTTGGCAACTTCGCTCAGCAACCCTTGTGGCAACTTGAAGCTTGATAGCCTCATGCCCGGGGAAGGCCTCATACTTGGTGCGACTGCTGGCTATCACTGAGTTGGGCCATGTTGACCCCGATCCAGTCCCTGGAAATGAGATGGGATGACCTCGTGAGCTGAGGCTTTGGCTGCTAAGCCAGTCCGTCGAGCGTCGAGCTTGCGTCTCGTGCCGACTATCCGGGCATGCTCAACAAAGCCAGTCCGTCCGCTATACCTGTATGGACCGGAGGGAGACAAGACCTAGGTAGTCAGTGCAAGAACGTACATCCCATCACTCAACAAAAGTTTTCAGTACGAATTAGCCTACCAATATGCTGTGCCGTGCATCATCGATTTTGCCACAGAGAGCACTCCAGCTGATATACGCCGGCCACAGAAGCAATGTCGCGAACGGTATGCTTTCGCTCCGTTTATGTTCGGATGCATTGTGAAAATAAATGGTGAGTTGAGCTACTCACTTACAACAGCCACATGATGGGGCTGATGCCTGTGGGAAGCGAGGGCGGCTGTACATTGAGCCGGGTCCCCATGTGCTTGTCAAATATCCCAGCGTTAGTGAATGGGTTCGACACGTGCATGAGTGCTCAAGAAATTTATTCTGAAATATGCCCTGCTCATTCGCCGTCGCATGTCAGGGGCACGAATGAAGCTCACAATAAGTAACCGAATCCCATCCACCTGCACCTTGGTTCTGAGCGTCCTCGTTCCCGAGATCGCGGCACATATGCAGTCGGTCAGATTGACGGGTCTGATTTGCGAGCAGTCCAAGCTTGACCTACGTTTACTGTTGTGGACGGCGACAATGATCGTGTCATCTGGGCATTGTGGCTCCAAGGATCATGGTTCACAGTCCAAGAAAACAAGCTCTGGAGACATGCTCAAGTCAAATTTGTAAGCTCTGGATGCCAGCATGGGTGTATATACTACCTTGGTATTTGAGTATTGGTGAGGGCGTAGAACCCTGGTGGTCGCCACAAATAATGCGTGCTTCTCTTCAAGAGCACTGGAGAACGTGGTGATCAAACCACCGAAACATGGTTGCAATTCTTGCTAGAATACAGTGGTTGCATTGTACTATGGGTGGAATGCCGCGGATGGGGAGTCGGCCATGGCTCGGGCCTCCAAAATCTACATAGAGTAGCTATGATTGGTATCGTGATATCTTCAGAAGCGGCTAAACCTGGGAAGGCTGAGGTCCCTGTCACAAAACCAGGTGCACCTGGGCCAGTCTGGACACAGACGGAAGCTGATGGTCGGACTCTAGCCTGCCCTGCTCACAACTAACCAAGATCTCCGAGCTTGATGTGACAGCAACACTAAACTGAGTTTGCGAAACTTGCTTCAGCTATCCTCAGATAGGAATTCCCAGCAACTAGGAGATAGCAATACTTGCACCTTAGCTCTTTATGTGCCATCGTCATGGAAGCCGCTAGAAGCATGGGCCTCGTGTGTGATATCCACTTTCCACCCCCTGGAACCTGTGACTGAACTCCACTTTTGCACGGATGTCAAGCTTGAGTGATTTGCCCTTCGACCCTTCTGGTAAACCGATCTGTATGATCGCAATATAAATTCCAGCCGTGACGGGTTGACCTCTTGGCGGCAAGAGGCGGCGTTGGTTCCCTCTTGCAGCCAAAGCCATGAAGTTGGAGGCACAGAGCTTTTTTGAAACATCTTGCTCTAGCGATTGGCCGATTTACATCAAACTGAGAGGTGCTGAGAAGCTCGGAAGAGTGTAACTTTGCATCGACCGAGAAGGCCTCGGTGGGTTGTACTGCACCGATAGGGTCGTCCTAGGGTCCCGTGGACGATCGATGGAACGCTAGTTCTAGATCGTCGTTGTCAACCCGTTGGCGCTCAAGTAAAAAGCGTACTTAGTAGTTCACGCGATTGGACTCGGCAGAGCGGCAGACTTGCCGGATCAGGACCAGGAACGTTGAGCCTCCCCCGGTGATTGGTTGACTTGCACCATTTGTCGACCCGAGGTTCATTCACTTTTTGCTGCCTGATTACAGTGGGTATGTACCCGCAGCTGGCAGTCTGATGTTGGCAGATCTATCTGACAAGTTGGTCGAGTTGTCCGTGATATCATTGAGCGGGCGAGCAGTTGGGCAGCGAGAGACCGCCAAGTTGAACACAGAACGACAGCTAGCCTCTTCACTATGTACAGTAGCACTGAGCTGCTTCGGCGACGAACGCGTCCGGAGCGTCAGCTGCACTGCAACATCACCTGCAGGAGTTCACGACTCAGAACCCAGGACTTGGCATGCCACCCTTGGATGTCTGACCGCATCCTTCTCGTTGTCTTTCAGGGTCCTAACACGAAATTCGGAGGCTTCGAGCTCCCACTTGCGATGGAATAGAGTTTTATGTGACGCCATATCTCATATGACAGATTATCTCATAACCCAGTGCTAGGGTCCTAACCAGGGATCTTGGTATTGTCGTCTTGGGAGTCGAAACGAGGAATGATCTCATTGCAATCTTACTCTGTGTGAGAAAATATTCACATGTTCTGGGTAGAGGAGCGGGGAGCACAGCAGTAATACAACTAGATCCATGGAGCACAATCTGCCCTGCGCTCGAGATGCGTGATCTCATCGCAGACCTCGTCTCCGACTTCAAGGTCGTGAGCTGTGTTTCCCCCATTCGCCTCACTACCAAGCTTTGACAACCCTAATTGACACAATGCAGTCAAATACCTCAGCTTCAGCGAAGCCGCGGGAAGCGAAGCGGTCGAAGTGGAAGCTATTCTCCAAGGGCACGGGCAAGAGTACCGAGAATCTTTCTCATGAACACGCACGGAGCAGACACTCTGCATCCTCCGGAGCAAGCGAAGGGACCTCCGGGAGTCACGCATCGTACACCACGGAAGACTGGAAGCCTCCAGTCAACGGCCAAGTAAGGCCGATTCAACCACCCGCGGAAACTCCTTCACGGATCATGTCCAGGCAGGCCTCAAATAACGCCGGCTGGCCCCCCAAATCCATCCCGCTGATCAGAAGCCCAATGACCACTGCCCAGCAGCCTAAGGAAGTTCGTCCAGCGGTTGTAGCAACCCAAGGTGGCACCTCTATGCAGCAGGATTTCCAGCCTAAGCAAAAGGAATTCCAGCCAGGTTCCGCGCTGTCTTCCTCCTCCACACCCACGGTCAGACAGGAAACGTACACGGACCCAGTCACCGGTGAGACGGTAACAAAGACCATCACGACCGTCCTCACGGAAACGACAACAACACAAATCACCAGACCGGCGATGTCCCCCAGCCAGGAGGATGAGATAGATATGGAAGAGGAGAGACGATTGGCAATGGAGTACCTGGCAGCGAATGAGCGTCTTGCGGCGCCAGGTCTACAGGCTCCTCCAAGGTCCCGAGGACTTTTGAGTCAAAGTAAAAGACGATCGAGCATTCCGACCCCAGAAATGGCCGGTGTTCAGATCTCTTCACAACCGCGCCGCCTTTCATCGAGTCGTCACAGCCCCGAACACCACCCGTCCGAGCAATACTCTGACCACCAGCCCGCGGAGCGATACCCCCCCGAGAGAGACTCTTCCATGCCGAAGTCTTGGACGAACCACTCAGAGGGCAGGCAAGACTCTCGGGCGAATCATTCGAAACCAAAATACTCTCATACTCCCGACGAAGACTACCGGGACCATAGCAAGCCCGTGGTGACAAGACAAAAGGTGCGCCACTACTGCCCCCTCGTTCCACAGGTCCATAGGAGATCAAAACTGACAAGCTATTTACCAGGCGCCACCTGAGACGAGAATACATGCTCAAACTGGTTATGGGACTGATATGCGTAACGACGCTCATAGAGATGGTCGCAATGTTCAGACTACGTATAGGACTAACGCTCGCAACGATACCAACAACCACGTCCAAAACGACGCCCACAGCGACGCCCACAGCGACGCCCACAGCGACGCCCACAGCGACGCCTACGCTAAAGCGAGTAACGACACACACAGTGACAGTCATAATAATGTCCACAACGATAATCGCAACGCTCAGACTGACCATGAGTCTGACCACCGCAACGATACCCGCAACGACGTGCGTATCAAACCGAGCAACAACGTACGCAGCACTGCTCGCAATGACAACCGCAAGTATATTGCACCAGACGACGACCACGGTCAGCAGAACCACGGCTCACTCAAATCCGACGAGCCAACCCTCGTTCCCGCTCGTCTCGAGGAACGACAAAGCTCCCTGTCTACCAAGACCGAGAGGCCGACCAATATGCCTGCTGCTCGCAAGGACAGTGCCGCTCAGTCCTCTGATGATGACAGAAATCCGAAGTCGCAAAGCAGGCCCACGTCTCGAGCTCGCTCGCCTCAGTTACACTCGCAACACAAGCTCACCCCACCGATTGAGGAGCATGAGCAGCGAGATATGGACGTGCCTAATCGACGTAGTAGCTGGGGAGCAGTTGGCGGTGGGCCGCAAAGAAAGGCTGATACTAAGGCTAAGGACAGTGTTGTGACGAAGGTGAATCCATTTATGGAGCATCCTGTGAAAGGAGTCAATGGAATGAACGGCATAAATAAGAGTAACGGAACGGCCACGCACAGCGCAACGGATAGGCACAATGGGGCGAGCGGGATGGCTGGAACCAAAGTGATGAATAGGCACAACGATGTGGATAGAAACACCGGAGTGAATGAGAACCATGGGGTGAAGGGAAACAATGGGGTGAATGGGAGGAGATCGTGAAGCGCCTAATGTCTATCAGATGGACAGGTTGGACTCAGTCCTTATTTGATGCTCGATGCACAGTCCGCTGCGTACCGATGTATGTCAACCAATTTGCTTAGCTATTCAATTTCACTTGTCTACAACACGATTTCAGGGTGTGGAAGCAATTTGCAGCCCATTCATGCTGCTACAGCTTGCACACAGGAATGTGGTCATTCAAATGCAACAAGGCGGTGCCACGGGCTGTGAATGTTGGAAGCAACGATATTGAGCGGTCATCCCCGACTTCGAGGGATCAGTCAGACCTGGAGCTTCGCTCCATATCTTCTACACAGAACCCATGTTAGAGGTCAGCGTGGATTCGGTAAATAGGAGACGGTGGTACAGGTGACATCTCACGTGGGTTTGAGGAGAACGAGGCAAAAGGCGCCGCACGTACTCATGCTCAACAGTGGACAGGTGTCTGAGCTCATCAGCATCTGGCCTAACTACGAGCTTTGACGCTCAAGTCATGACGATGATCACCAGGCAATTACTGGAGGGGCTGCGATGAATGGCTTCGACGTGGGCATGATGCCCGAGCGCAAGCAGCGTTCCTGGATATTCATGGAGAGGAGCAAACGTGCTGTTACTCGCCGCTTGTTCTGCACATCTCAGGTCAAGGAAGTACAGTCTGCCACACACAACTTTGAACTGCCAGGCTTCTCCCTTGCCATCGCATGCGGTTCACTCTCTTTAGGATTTCAACGTCATTTCGCGTCCGCGGCTGTTGGCCACCTTGGGGCCGAAATACTTGGGCCTCGTGTGCATTTTTTACCTCCTGCCCGATCTGGTAGTGGGCTCTAGACGCTTCGGCCTCATGGCCACTTCAGAGCCTCGCAAGAGATGTGATGTCACAAGTATTGCGCCACCAAGTGTCCACTCAGGGTCAGCCCGACAGCCTTGACGGCATTCTCCGTCGTCGGCAGGTCTCATGGTGGCTTAAAGGGCTGAACTCAGAAACTCTGCGCATAGTCGGCACGCCGTATCTCACCTCGGCCCGAGAAGGAATAATCCCGAGACGGCGTCCAGAGAGGGTTGCAGTTTTTCGGCAGTTGTCCCACTTCCACCTTCAAAAGCACCAACCGATCTCTTGGCCTTTTGCCAAGAGATGCGAGAGAAGCAAGGCAGTAGAGGACAAGCCTTTTCGCCAAGACGGCAGAAAGCTTGTGCCAACGTCGTCGGTGGATCGGGGACGCTCTTGCGTGGCAGATGGCCTCCGCCTTCATGCACGTCAACTTTATTAGGAAGCTGGCAGGACGTGAACCCCTGACGCGAGGCTCGGGAATCCACCCACACAGGTCCCGTGCAGCCACGGCACCGGCTGTGGATATGACTGTCACCGATCGTTATATGCCGTGACATCGAACCACCAGAGAACTGGTGGATGACGAGACGGCAAGTTTTCTTGAGGGATAGCAGTGGAAGGTGACATTATGCACCCATATGATGCTGAGTCTATGTGACAGATGACTGCGCGGACACTTGCTACTGGTTGCGAGCATGCGGATATCGCCAATATGCTGCAATCGAAAGTCCGGCCACATATTGTAGCAGAAATCTTCGGACTAGCTAACCCACTAGAGTGCAACCGCGGCTCGGACACCAAAAGGAAACTTTGAACAGATCATGCAATTCGACCTCTATCAGACGGGTATGTCGCTGATCTTCCTATTCTGGAAGGTCAACATGTCTTCGAGATAGGACAGAGGATGTGTACTCGCGACCCAGTCGATGAGCAGATGCAGATTATTTCCTTGCACAAGCTAAATTGCGCCTGTGGGTTTTGTGGGTATGTACTTCCACTGGGGTGAAAGAGCATGATAGAGTATGAGGCCACTGATCTTTGGTGCCTCGCAATAGCCCATGGTCCATTTTACGTCTTCTGCCTCTTCTGCGGTGGCCAGGCGCATGCAGGATATGGGAAACTTTGGAAGCCTGCTGTATCTGCACCGAATCGTCGAGACTATGTGGAGACCACACCTCAGTAAGATGTATTGGGAAGGTGATGTTGAAGACGCTGATCCACTGCAGCATCATCGTGCTGGCAAGCCGGATTATCAACGTTCTTCCCCTGCCCGGACACTTCGTGGTCGTAAATATAAAGCAAGCAGCAGTCCCTCACGTCAGATCTTCCATCCGGTCTCTTCATCCCAACAGCTCACCGTTCTCCTCGCCTCAGCTAGCCTTCTTCGTCTCAGCCAAACGGTCTTGCAACTCCCTCTTTAACTCTCAAGATGAAGTTCACCACCCTCGCTCTCCTCGCCACCGGCGCCGAGCTCGCCCTCGGCGCGCGCCTCACCGAGAAGCGCCGCGCCGCCCACGCCGCCAAGTTTGCGCAGCGCTCGACCGAGCGTCACTCGAACCCGCGCATCGAGGCCGACGACGTCAAGTACAACGAGACCTCGCACGTCTCGTACTCGACCAATTGGGCCGGTTCCGTGTACACGTCGACCAAGATCACCGGTGTGACGGGCACCATTGTCGTGCCTACGCCTTCGGCTGGTGACAGCACTGGCGTCAAGGCTGCGCTTGAGGGGTACTGTGCTTCGGCTTGGGTTGGTATTGATGGTGATACTTGCTCCACTGCTATTCTGCAGACTGGTGTCGACTTCTGCTACCAGAGTGGCGAGGTTTCGTTCGATGCTTGGTAAGTTGTCTTGTCTAATCCAGTCTTATCGCTTGTGCTGATTATCCTCCAGGTACGAATGGTACCCCGACTACGCCTACGACTTCACCATGGACATCTCCGCTGGTGACACCATCGTCATGACCGTCGAGGCTACCTCCGTGTCAAAGGGCACCGCAACCATCGAGAATACCACCACCGGCAAGACCGTCGACTACTCCTGGACCTCGACTGAGGGTGACCTCTGCGAGTACGACGCCGAGTGGATCGTCGAGGACTTCGAGGAGGGTGTGTCCCTGGTGCCCTTCGCTGACTTCGACTCGGTCGAGTTCACCAACGCCTACGCCACCAAATCGTCTGGTACCACTGTCAATGCTGGCTCCGGTTCCATCATCGACATCCGCCAGTCTGGCACCGTCTACACCTCGTGCTCGGCCTCTGGCGAGACTGTCACTTGCACTTATGAGGGTTAAGTGATCGTCGCTGTCTGTTCATCATGTGACTGTGATGAGCTGGATGAATCGATGAGCTGATAAAGGGAAGTGTATCTTGATGGCAGACATTCGTTTCGTGCTTGTGAGATAATTTTTGCGGTGGTTTGGACGAGAAGATTGTGATGGAAGAAGGCTCGTGTGCATAATATGATTGACATTCGCAACCCGCTCACCTCGCCACTCTTTCGTCTCAGCCATTGGTATGAGGGAATAACCTTTTTTCCCCATGGTGAACACTCCATGCCTGAGAGTAGCACATATGATAAAGACTGAAGATCGTGACTGCATGCACGATTCAAAATGGTTTAATTATGGAATATGCAGTAAAACATGCCAGATTCCAGCAGGCCAGTTCGAATTGAAACCAAAAGTTGACCCAGTTAACGCCGGTAGAATGCATTGAAATGCAGGTATTGTACACAGTAATCGCACACTTAATCGTACACAGCCGAGTTGAGTCTAGCCACCTCAGGCCTGAGAGATCTGAGAGGCCCTTGCTTGGTGAACTATCTCGATATCACCGTCGACGCCAGACTTGGCCATTTCCTTGGTTACCCATTCCGCAATATGGATGGCAGCTTCAGCAGCGCTGTCCAGGTGAAGCTGGAAGAATCCCTGCAATTGGGATGGCGTGAAGCTGTATTCCGGTATGTGGCTGGCAAAAAAGGAAGCCTTGTTGCGCAGAGACTCCATGTCCATAACATCGTCGCGCTCCTTACCCACTGTAGCCACTGCCATCTTCAGATCAGAGGCGAACATTCTCATGAACATGTCTTCTGCCGACTTGCGGCTGATGTAACCTAAGTGGACTTTCATGTCCACTCGCCCAGGCCTCACTAAGGCACTGTCAAGGCGCTCCGGCTTGTTCGTGGTCATGATGACGATCCGACCCTCCTGAGAGCCCACGCCATCGAGGACATTCAGCAGCCCAGACAGAGTGCAGTTTGAGCTTGGGCTGCGGCTTCCAGACCCTGACGTTCGGTCGTCACGTTCGGGATACTCGCGATCGGTGGCCCAGACTGCGTCGATATCTTCGAGGAGTACTATGCACTGTGGCGGAATTTCTTGGAACATTTGCTCCAGATCGGCATCGGATGCAACACTGGGGATCTTCACCTCGTAGAGATCGAGGCCAAACTCACCAGCTAGAGCGGTAGATAGTGAAGATTTGCCTGTCCCTGGAGGGCCGTAGAATAGGTAGCCTATTCAGGGGTTAGCACACACCCATCGTCACACGCATAACATGAGCTCTCACCTCGACGGTACGGCATACTCCGGCTCTGATACCGTTTCTGCGTCTCGGGATCCAAGTACTTCCGGATATCGGCCAGCAGCGCAACTTTAGCGTCCGCATCAAAGTGCACAGTCTCCAGCAACCGGATCGGCTTCCGCGACTTAGGCTGCCAGGAGATGCCATACCGATCTCTCGAATAGACCACGACAAAGTACTGCGTCTGCTGGTCGGCATACTCGCGGCACGTCTGGATAAGATCGCGAATGGGCTCCACCGACCTGCCCACACAGCTGATGCTCAACTCCTCCCCACCAATACCGTCGTAGCCCGGGTCACACAACGAAGCATTGAAGCTTTCCAGCGACCGGTGCACGATGAACATCCTCCCGGCGTGCACGAACCACAGCACCTCAAAATGTGGCATATACTGCACACTGCGCTGGGTCTTCTTCAGAGAAGCCGACTCAGCCATGTCGCCTCGGCCGAGGCGGAGCTCGGTCCGCGCTGTGAAGGAGCGGGTGTTGTTCCGGGGTTCGACGATGTGCGCGAGGAGCCAGAGGACGGTGTTTTTGTTGAGGGGATCACGGCCTGGGATGGTGACGGTGGCGACAAAGAATTGGCGAAGCCAGCTGTAGGCTTCGCGCCAGGCACTGTGGAGGACGCGCCATACTGCTGGGATGACGCCGGCGATGGCGATAAGGGACCCGAGGCGGGTGATGTCGAGATGGGCTAGGGCGGGCCAGTAGGCCGTGGCGGCGCTCACGATGGGGCCGAGACCATGGCTGTGAAGTGACGGGTTGGAGAGTCCGAAGATATGCGTGGCGCCTCCTGCATGGAAGGGCTGGGCCATTGCCCACGAAGTTTTGGACCGCCCAGGCTGGGAAAAAGGGGGCCGGGATATTCGTTCGGTAGTGGCCCGGCGGACGACCAAGAGGACTGACTACTAGGGATAGAAATGAGCGGAGGGTACTGTACAGTATAAACTACATATTATTAATGAACATCATTTGTTTCTCCTGTGAAGAGACACAGAGAATAATGAAACAAATGGTCGCGAGGATCCTAGATGATGGGTGTCGTGAGAGTGAGTTGGATTGAGTTTGATGAGATCTGTCTTGGCCTAGGACTGCACTTGTAATGAGGTGCCAGCTGGCTGCCAGCCGGTTATATGAGACAGCCAGCTGGTCTCAACTGCCGTCATTCTCGACCTCTTTCGAAGATACTTCATGTTTTCGTTCGTTTGAGGACGTAGTGTAGGTACTCATCTTCTATGAAACGTTCTCACAGTCCCTCAGCCTCATTATAATACCATGTGTTTATGCTCAGAAACCAGCAAAGCAGGAAATGTCACCACAGAACTGTAAGAATTCATGTGAGAACCCCCAAGTGATGACCACAACGTTCAAATCCATGTAATTGATTGTAACCTTCCTCCTAATGATTTAAGTTATTTCTACCGACTAGCCCAATACCAACGCTTCATTATTAATAACCCGTTCGAGTGCACCCAGTGTAGCATCCTCTTTCAATCGCTTCAACGCTGTTCGTCTCCGCATACAACCCCGAGATTTCGTGGAACCAAGCCTCAAAGTCGAACAACAGTCCATCCTTCTTCCTCAGGTGTGTCGGGTCTCTCCACTGGCTGGCCCATCGCCAACAACTCGATATCGCGATCGAACGAATTGAATGCAGCCTCCTTCCGCAGCTGCTTCAACGTCCTACGACTTTCCACACAGCCAAGAATCATGAGGGGAATAGCCACCACAGGAAATGATATGCTTGCGAAAGCTGTGACGATGGTCTGGAAAACACGGGCTGTGTGAGTCTTGGTGAAGAAGTAGGATGAGCGAGTCGCCCTGTCAGCCAAGGGCTTGAATTTAAAGAAGTGGGACACGGCAAAAGACGCGTGAACTATGCCGCCTAAACCAGCGAGAACGCAAGGTGTTCCAATCTGTTGTACTCGGGTAGTAGGGACGTCGTTTCTATGCGAGCCTTCGGGATTCATTGACATTTGCTGCTTCACTCAGTGGATCGGGCCACCAATAAATTTAACGATATACTTTTTGGTAACGTCGAGATGGTGAGATTTAAGACGAAACTTACGTTGCCGGCGAAGGAATATGGATTGGGCTGAAGTGTATTCATCGTGTTGGGTAGACTGGGGTGGTCTTGATCTGGTGTGAGTTGTGGTTGCATGGTGGATCATTTCGAGTGCCCAGGTGTGTAATTAGTCGCAGCTCCTACAGAGATAGGGGAAAACGGTGGTGTTGGTTGACAACCACAAAAAAAAAATCAAAAAAATCAAAAAAATCCTGAGCTAGAGAGCTCAGGACTTTGAAAGGCCTGGCACATGCTTAAGAGTGCTGGTCTCCAACTTCAACCACTACTTACAGTCGTGACCATCTGGAAAATGCACTACAATTGTCCTCTGTGCCCAGGTTGACCGTGAGCACCTAGTGAAATTGAAATTTGATCCAATGGAGACTAGAAACCGCCCTTTGCTCCTTGACCCTTCATTTTACCCCTCCCCCCATACTTGCGCCAACTGATACTTGGCGAGTGAATATTGCATTGGACGTGTGCATGATTGTAGGGCAGCACTGTCTGAATCCTAGATCCCGTCAAACTGCAACGTGCATCAAAGTATTTGTCCTGCTTCTTCTACGCCCTGTGCCACGTCAGACCCAATGCGTATGAAAATCACGTCTTGCCCATCTCTGAAACCCTTGTGGAGCAATTTGCCCTAATAGAACAGTAGTTGGCGCCATCGTAGCACAGGAATGCGTTCGTAATGACTGATGACCCCGTTGCACATGTGTTGTCCATGTATAATGTATTTGTAAACGTGCAAGCTGTAAACTTCTCTGGTTCTCCCTTGATAGCTGAGCGAGAAAGAAATTTGACAGAAACTCACACGAGCCACACTTGCCGTTCATGTTATACTCGTCACCATACTGGCGGTCAGTATCCCAACAGCGGGTCTTTCCAAGAAGACCGTGGCACTCGTCTTTCTTCAGATTGAACGCCTATTTGGTGAAGATGAACCAGTCTGAACAAGTGTAGTAGTAGGAAACCATGGGAATATAAGCCAGGTCGCGCGGCTCAAGGGTGGTCGAGAGACTGCGGTTTTCCATGCCACGGTTGGGGCTGATTGCCACCAGAGGTGAGGCCATGCTCATGGACGCGAGGCTGTTCACAGCTTGGAAGAATTCCATTGTTGCATCTGCATGTCAGGAGATCAACAGAGATGGGCGTTGTCAAAAATTGGGACCTGTGCATTGGGACCTGTGTGGAGCTGATGTCAAGATACTTGACTGGGATTGATGGTGAATCAAGAGTCTACTGGAAAATTTCTATCGACTCTCGAAGGCGATCAAAGCCGCTTTTCATATTGCCCACGTCGTGAACTGCTCAAGTACCAAGTCCTCACAACCAGTGACTTCAAAGTTCAGAGCCTCCAGCTGTGCTTGGCAAATTTCAGCTCCAGATCAAATACTTATTCATCAAGGCTTGCAGTGTTGGCCCACCATTCTTTAGAGCTCGTGATGTGCATTCCTTGCACCCCAGGCTCATGACTGAACATCCAGCGACATGTAAAAGCAATTGTTAGTCCGAAGGGAATTTGTTGAAGTTTGTGTGTGAGCTATGAGTTCTAGCGTTGACTTCCCTTGTCGATAGTAAACCCAAAATCCCGACAGTAGGGAGGAGACAAGCTCTCCGTTCTACATATCAAAATCGTCGAGCATTCCCCTCGCACCTCTAGACGTCCAGTTGTGCAGTAGAATCATAACAGCATGCGGTGACACGGCAGCAGCCTCGGTCTGAGCATTAGTCCGGTTCGGGCTGCCTCTCGGCACCTGCGGCTGTCCAAAAATGGACAGGAATGAATTGGGGGGTAATGCAAGCCCTTAGGCAGATTTTCAGGGAAGCGTAGGTGCTCAGCTATACTAGTAGTAAAAATTGATGGTGCTTCAAGGAACAATTGTGCATGGTGATGGGCGCAATGATTTTTCTGGCTGCCCAAACAATTATGTGACTCTTTTCTTCTATCTTTTCAAATGCTACAATAATTATGCAGTATTTTCTGACCATCGTCAGCAAATGACTAAGGTGACTGTGCAGAGATAAAGCCGCCTATATTTGCTACTCCCGACTCACTCATTGATTTAATTTTGTCCGTTGAATACGCTCAATTCAGTATCTACTGAGCAAATGTTTATATTCAATAGTGAATTGATTCACGAAACATTAGAAGAGGGCCACAGAATAGGCGTTTCGTTTCAGGGTCCTCAGGAACAGCCGACCCTGGGAGGCTCAGGGCGTATGCCTTATGCGGCCGTCCCTAGCCAAATCCACGGGCATCTAGTACACCTATATCTTGGCCAGCTTTTACAGGACCAGTCATTTCCATGCAATTAGCACTAGCCTCAAGTACTTTTTGGGGGCGTAATACCGTGGCCGGCTTATCTGGAGTTTCGACTAAGGTTTGATTTTGGGTACAGTCAGCACCTAGTTCATTCGTGGCGTGGCACATACTGGAGGGTAGCAGCCGGCGAATACCAGGGAGGACGGGTGGCTGACGCTCCAGATTCTTCTCGAACCTGATCAAAGAAGAGACTGGGAGCGTAAGAAGCTCCTCACAATTCTCCATTGACTTCTCTCCAAATGCTCGGATACCTGGTCACCCCTCTCAGGCAATCGCTTCGCGAACAACGAACGATGCCGATGTACTCGAAAAGTTTCCACGCTATCATCGAGCTTGGAATTTGATTGTGGCCTCCTACTACCGTCGTGACTTTTCTAATTGAGCTCCTTGGGGCAGCCTTATCATGAGACTTGGTGAAGCGGAGAACATCATTGCCCAGGTCCTTCATCGCGCGGGCATCGACAATATTTTTCAAGCCACGATATAACATGCAACCATCAAAACACATAGGATTTGCGGTCCGATGATTGTTGATAGCACGTGGTCTTGTCGATACAGACCCGATCCGTGGCCATGGCCCGGGGGGTAGCAATGAGAACAACGCGCAAGGCTGACCGGCCAGGGCTGGCCACCCTGACAAGTCTCACGAGTCTCACGAGTCTCCGTACTTCTCACTACCATCAGAAAGATGTATTAACGAAATTGCCATAAATGTTTGATCCGGCCATCTCGTTCATTATGAGGGCTGGTTTTGCAACTCAACGACTTCTAATTTCCCTGGTGGACCATCGCTCACAAGCGCTTTCTTTTCCTTCTTCGTCCGGATGGCACCTTCTTCTTAAAAGAACCTCTCTCTTATCCCACTCGTGCTCTAACGCAGGGCCGCAAGTCCAAAGAAAAACAACCACCCAGCATCACACCCTAAACCCACCAAAATGCACTCTACAACCCTCCTCCCCCTCCTCCTGACCCTCACCACCGCCCACCCGCACAACCCCAAACGCGCCTCCTCCGAACCAGGCGTCGACATAGCCAACCTAGGCTCCAAACCCCAAACCTTCTTCTTCTGCAACAACGCCCGCAACGACATCGCCGGCGCCGACCCAGGCACCACCGACGGCATGAACGGTTGCAAGGACCTCGTAACCTCCATATCCGTCGCGCCCTCCGCCACGACGGCCGTCGCCCTCGGCACGACCTTCAGCGGGCGCATCGCGCGCAGCACGCTCGCGCCCGCGACGTGGGTTGAGGTGCGCTTCATGGCGGAGGGCCAGGCGTGGGGCGACGTGAGCCTCGAGGTAGGGTGCGATGGCGCGGCGGAGGTTGGGCCGACGGATGGCGGGAGTAGTGTGAGGACGGGGTGGAAGGGGGATGGCGATCTTGTGGCGGGCGCGCCGGAGGGCGCGACGGAGACGCGGAAGGATGGAGTCAAGGTTGTGTCGGCGCCGTTCAGCCCGCCGGCGACGATTTTGAATCAGAAGGCTGCGGATTATTTGATTGAGAAGGTGGGAAATGAAGCGGCGTATATTACGACGACGGAGGGGACAAATGTGACAGTGAGTGCGAATAATCGGTTGGCGGTTTGGTTTTACTGAGGGTTGGGTGCATTCGTGTTGGTCACGATGGGTTTGTGATTTAGAGCGGCTTACTCAGTAGCCTTGTTTACAGCGTGGAGCAGAGAGGAATGAGTATACTGACTTCTTGCTTGGGCTCATTGCCAGCGTGCTCTCAGCGCACAAGGCCTGGATACACATGAAGCGTTGAATCCAATATATCACAGGAGTGGTGGGGCGGAATAAAGCCAGAGTAGATAGGTGGACATCAGCTGCTCTAGGAAAAGTCCCTGCCTGAGCTGTGATGGAACCCTCCCACTGGCCTTACTTACCATACCGCCACTCTGATTTGTCTATTCAGAGGAGCGTGTAACATCGACAGAGAAGTCCCACTATCAACCAATGGTTTTCCATGGGTTCACCGTCGGCAAACGTCCTGCTCCGGTACCATTTCCCCGTCCAACGATACAAAACTCACATGCACATTCGCGGTGACCGTGATCATGGCCGGCTCCAGTCCAGATCCGTCCGGCGCGCCACGCGAACCATAAGAAGTGAATTGCGCATGCTGAGGGGTCGTGCAACCTTCGATGACTAAGTTCGTGGAGTGATTCAGATCCTGTATCTTGAAGACCTCCACAGCTCTTCCCACGACCGCCGCGCAGTCATTCGCCTTCTCGATCGCGTCCCTCACGGCGCCAATTCTCACCTCGCGGGAGATCTTCTCACGAGTGGCGGCAGTCAGGCGCCACTCGGTCCGCTGAATCGTGACATCCGGCAGCGCCGCCAATTCAGTGCATATACCCGCCAAGCGGGGCAGGTCACTGAAGACGACCTGAGCGGAAGCGGCCGCGGTGTACTCGGGGGGCCGGGTGGTATCGGTCCTTCCGGCGACATGGTCGAATGGAAACTGAGACGAGGTGGTAGGGGCGGATACGGTGAATGTTGTGGCGTGTTCGCGGAAGAGTGGGGTGAGCTCCTCGCAACGGGCCGAGACGGTGGTGGCTACGTCGGATTGAGATGGACCGGTGGATGATATTCTGAGAGCGAGGACGCCTTGCTCTGCCTTGTGGGAGATTGAGCCTGAGCCGTTGACGTTGATTCTGAGCTGAGGGGTCATCGTGGCGAGAGAGTAAGAGTTGTTGGGGACGAGGGAAAAGCAGCACAAACAAGAGAAGCCAGGCTTTGGATGTATTTCTTGGGCAGGTCCCCGCGGCTGTGGTGATGAAGACACATGCTTGATATAGAAATGCTCAAGATGTGCTGTGTCTGCAGGTGAGCCTATTCCTAGCTTGCTGCCCAAAAAAAAAAAAAAAAACACCCGCTGAGCCACGATATATGAGTAGTCAGAAAAGCCGACCACCGTCTGAGCTGCCAGTCGGCGTCAGACTTTGTTGCCCTTAGATAACGGCGGTGATACCACGTCCGTGACTGTCCGGAAGCCTTGCCAAGAATCCGTATATGCACTTGCAACTCGAAGAAGACACGAGTGTGGGGGCTGTGGAGCCAAAGACAGCTGCTTTTGGCCATGCCAGTGGTCTTGATGTACGAAAGATCCCGTCGCAGGAACGCGTAGACAAAACGAGATGTCGTCGACTGCCTTTTGGTCCTGCATTCCCGCGGCGACGCGCTGCACAACAAGACGCGGAACCTCAAAATTCTAGGAGAAATGCGGTGTCAACTCACGTCGACAAAGGACTACCTCGCGTGAATTGCAACGTCAGCATTATTTTTCTTCCCAATCAACACACTTGTGCCCCGTTACTTGTACAGTCTCCACCACAGTGGTGACCTCGATTCACTCAGCAAGATGGTGCCTCGACCATCGCCAACCGTATCTCCACAACGCAACAACGCAAGGCTTCCAATGTAGAGATGGGAGCCGGCTTGAAGCGAGCCAAAGCATCAAACGGTAAGGAGGCTCAACGGTAGTCTAGGTGGAAGAAGAGTTCGGCAGGACCCCGAAAACCTGGAACTGCCATGAGACCTGAAGCAACGCCGGCAACTTTGTCAATGGAGGCTCGGGGGACGACTTGCATCGAAGCTTTGACTTCGAGAGGTCTTCCAATAGGGACATCATGCATAGTTCCGATGAACACTTTGCGGCGTCCAGGAACGAGGCCGACGAATAGGCGGCTAAAGATGCCACGCGCGCGTCGCGTAGGAGCGACCGCAGTTAAGTGATCGAGTGCATCACCCACGTCGAGAGCGAAAGCAAAGGACAGGAGCTTTCGCTAGAAGCAGCTCTGGACTAGGCCACCCTGGCCGCGATGCCACATGTCAAGGCCATGGTGCAATCCAAGCGAGGCAACAGGCCCCTGGAAAGACCGCCACCAGGGAAGAAAAGATCGCGGCGACGCGGCCTGTAAGCAGGACCTGTCGCATATTGACGTAAGCAGCCTCATGGGGGCCCAGGACTGCAGAAAGGTGCGCGCCAAGATCTGTAAATTGCTTGATGCTGAGACTCTGAGAAAGGGAGAGCTGTGCAAGGGATTTGCTTGCAGTAATGGGTTGCTGAACACCTTTTCAAACGGACCGGCGTGAGGCGGAACCGCGAAGGTGCGTGTGAATGCGTGGAATCAGTTCAAGCAGGGCAGCTCGCTGGGTTGGAGATGCCGGTGTGGAGAACACAGCTTCTGAGATGCCATTGAGAGGAGACATCGGGATGCTCGCTGCAACTTGTCGATTGTGCTTCGTGGTTAAGACAGTGGTAGAGTTTCGTTGGTATGGTGTGCACATGTCGCGTAACGGACCATGTTTAGTATCATCTTTGTTGCCTGGAAAACGAACACAGTCCTGATGCCGCAATAGCCTGTGATTGTGATGGTTTGCGACAACGACGTTGAAGGTGGTCTCGATGTACCATTCTCCGCCGGCAGGAGGAGAAAGTACGAAAGTGACGTCCGGGATCGGGCATCGGGCATCGTCGGCACCGACAGTCAGCAGGGATCCTTATCTGGCGATAAGCGCCGAAAAGTCTCTGAGGAAAGAGCCGACGACGTGACAAACTGCCCGCGCAGATGCCTGTGCCTGTTTCGCATCAGCAAAAAAAGACTGCGCATTGTTGCCTTCCCACCTCCTTTCTCTTACCGCCTCCCATCTCAAGGCTTCTCTGGCCCGTAGTTCTTTCTTTACACAAATGTCCCAACTACTCCGTCAGATACCACGCGCTTCTTCTCTTCGTGCACCACATGGACTTGGTCTTACTTCTTCCCTCCCCCAATACCACAACCAGCTTCGACTCCAGTCGACCGTCTTGACCATGTCAGGCAACAACCAGAACAACAACGCCATGAACGGCGGCGATGGCACCTCACGCAAGCGACAGTACCCCTTCAACGCTCGGGGAGGCGGCGGCGCCAGAGGCAGAGGAAGAGGCAATCGCCGCGGTGGCTTCAACGGTCCCAACCCACATGCGCCTCCCACCGCAGCCTTCTCGACAACCACACCCTCCTTCGCGCCTCCTTCCCAAGCCGCCCAAGTATTGTCCTCAGACCTCGCAACACCGACTAGCGCAGAAAGCTTCGCTGAACTCGCAAAGTACAATATCAACAATGAGCTCCTGAACACTGTCCTGGTCGACATGAAGATGTCCACCATGACCCCCGTGCAGGCCGAGACGCTACCCCACACCCTCACCGGCAGCGACGTGCTCGCACAGGCCAAGACTGGCACGGGAAAGACTCTTGCCTTCCTCATTCCCGCCATCCAGAAGCTCATCAGCGACCAGGCCCGTCTCGCCTTTCCGAGGCGGAAGCGTCCGATATCCCTCCTCGTCATCTCTCCCACCCGCGAACTGGCTATTCAGATCGGTGATGAGGCCAAGCGCCTCCTCGCGCGCTTTCCCGACCGGAACAACGTACAGATCGCTGTCGGCGGCACCAACAAAAACACCGGCCTGTCTCGCCTCTTGGGCGGCTGCGATATCCTCGTGGCTACCCCCGGCCGCCTCCTCGACTACCTCGGTGAAGCCGACGTCGTCCGCATGATGCAGGGCGTGCAGACGCTGGTGCTCGACGAGGCCGACCGTCTCATGGACATGGGCTTCCTGCCCGACATCCAGAAGGTCGTCGGGTACCTTCCGCCGCAAGCTTCTTGCGGTCGCACAGGCATGCTGTTTTCCGCTACCATCAACGCTCGCGTCAAGCAGTTTGCCAGTCTCGTGCTCGCTGACAAATACAAGTTCGTCTCGACCATTCCCGCTGGCGAGGCTCAGACCCATGAGCACGTGCCCCAGAAGCTCATCGCCGTCCCCAACTTCGCTGACCTCGCCCCCGCCATCTTGGGTGCTGTGCGTCACGAAATCGCCTCCGTCGGCAAGACCTCTTTCAAGACCATCATCTTCGCACCTACCGCAGCGACAGTTGACTTTTACGCCTATGTTTTCGGACAGTTCAAAGATCTGCCCCCTGTTGTCGCGCTGCACAGCCGCATCTCACAGGGCAAGCGTACTTCCACCACCGAGCAGTTCCGCAAGGCCAGCAGCGGTATTCTGGTTGCCACCGATGTCGTTGCCCGTGGCCTGGACTTCCCCGGCGTCACCAACGTATTCCAAGTCGGTCTCCCGTCTGAGAAAGAGGCCTACATCCATCGCCTCGGACGTACGGCCCGTGCCGGTGCCGAAGGTCGCGGCTGTCTGATTCTCGCCAACAGCGAGCCTTCGTTCGCCAGGAACACGCTCAAGATGATCAAGTTCATTGACACCGAGGCTGATCTGTCCGCTGCGCCTGAGGTGCAGCGCATCGTGCAGGCCATGGACCCCGAGAAGCAGGCCAAGACCTACCGTGCCTGGATCGGCTACTACAAGACGCACTTGAAGCTGCTTGGATGGTCGCCGAGTGATTTGGTGCACTACGCAAACGAGTTGGCGCTTACTGGACTGGGCGCTAAGTCTATTCCCACAGTGGAGACACGCTTTGTGGGCCAGACCGGCTTGAAGGGTGTGCCAGGTCTCAACATTGTCAAGACGGCGCCTAGAGAGGGGAGACAGGGCGGCGGAAGACCTGGTGGAAGATAATGTGCAATGTTGTACCTGTAGGCGAGTGGCAGTGTTTGGTCCTGAAGATACCCAGAATATTGGCAGGCTTGTTCCATTGTACGATAGTTCGCTTCTGATTCGTTATGCGTTAGGCGGGCAGAGCGAAGGCTGATTTTTGATCTCTCTGGCAGGGCAGGCAGAGGGCACATGTGGTTCAGGAAAGGCACTCGCGCATGGATAGACGAATAGACACGTAGACGAAAAGACATGTACAGAATCCATTATATGAGACCAATCCTCGTCGCTGTCTAAGTACTAGGTATCCGTGGTCATGTTTACGCAGTGAGCGCAAACTGTTCAAACACCCCCCTCCCCACAAGCTCCTCCCCACCCTCCACACCACCCGTAACCTCCGCCAACGCCCGAATATACACCGACTCCAGATAATCCATCACAATTGTCCCCCGCGTCACATTCGCACTCAAAACCGTCCCATCCCCCAGCGCAAACACAACCTCAACCCCTTGGATCACCCCACTGCTCACAGTCGGCGGATACGTGCTATTCGCCCCCCACGGCCGCACACTCACCGCGCCCGCCTTGCAGCTCCCCAGCACCACCTCGCCATCAAGCGCCACATACCCGCTCACGTACTCCACGCCTGAAAAGTCAAGCGTGTCGAACCACACAAGCGAGTAGTCGCCCAGCCGCGCGTGGCCCCAGTACCACGACCCCACGACGTCCGCGAACGGCGCGTCGCCCCAGTTCTTGTCGTGGTACCCCACGCCGTCCGTGAACACCATCGCCGTGGCGTCCGCGAAGGTCACGTCGACGTGCGCGATCGCGTCGGGGACTGCGTTGCTCCAGAACACGTTGGGCATGATGGCCTCTGATGTGCCGGCGGCGCAGGCGTAGTGCGCGGGTGCCTGCGCCGTCAGCTCGACCGTGCCGCTGACGCCGATTTCCTCGCTCGCCAACGTCACCGTGTACACGGCCTCACCGGCGGCGGTCGTCGCGCCGACGAAGCTGATCCCCGTGGAGGTGAAGTCCACGGCGACACCGCTGGCGGCGTCGTACGTGACGTTAGCGCCGTCGGCGGCGCCCGCGACGAGGTTGTAGAGCGTGCCGTTGGCGAAGGTGCCCGTGACGGAGACGGAGAGGGCCTCGGCCCACCAGGGGTTGAGGAAGCCGGTCTGGCCGGCGTTGTAGAAGACGATGGCGATGGACTCGTTGGTGGTGGTGGAGACGGCGTCGAAGTACCACCATTCGTAGGTGGTTTCGTTGGCGGTGGCGAGGATCTTGGGGCCGTCTAAGATGGTGGAAGCGGTGATTTCGGACTCGACGGGAACGGGGCCGACGGTGTTGGCGTCGGGGAGGGAGAGGGTTGAGGCGAGGGCCTGCCCGACGGCTAGGAGGGCCAAGGGGAGTAGACGAGACATTCTTGGTGGGTGGGGGGATTGGAGCTGCTGTTTGTGGGTTGAGGGGAGGGTGAACCTTGGAAGCTCAGAACGAATGATGAGTCTTCGATCTTCGACAGCTAAGAAGAACACTGGCTGCCTGTGGCCCTTGATAATGGCCAGAATGTTTTTAGTTTGAGTATCGAGGTGATGGCTAGGAGCTTATGTATCTTGCTAGTTCAGGCTTTCACAATGGACCGTCGGTCCAAATGGTCTGTTTGTGGCTTGCGGCTCACATGAGTCTCCATAGTTCAACCTTGGCTCACCTGACAATCAAATCATAGAGGAGCAGCAGGCGTAATTCTGAGCATACAACCAGCCTCGGTAGAGAGTTTTACAGGCAATGAGATGACATTTTGGAGTTACGCGTGGACCTTCAAGATTAGACAGCGGAAGACGCTGCTGCTTTAAGTCGCGATGTCCATTAAATTGTGGACAGCGGACGACTAGGATTCGTTACACCCAGTCAGTGGTAGTTGCATGGAGCTCCACCTGCAGGTGATATGTGATACATTGCGTTTGTATCACGGGTTTAAACATCATTCTGAGTGAGGTAAGGTAGTATTTCCGGTCAGACATAGTGTTTTCTTTGCATTCATTTATAAATATAGTCACACCATTATTAACTCGCGATTATAGAGAACGGATAGGAGGCAGCCTCAGGCCAATTGGGGGCAGCCGAATTAAGATTCCTTTATTTTCAATGTTAAACGTTGTACATTAGCTACTGAGTATCGACTGCCCACTAGTAGTCATCCCTGATTCTACGGTCTGCTTCATCGTTCATTTGTTCTCGACTCGATACGTATGCTTAGGTATCCCGCAGACATCGACCTACCAACATTGCCATTGTTACATGCTTTGTACAATGGTTCCCCCAGGAATAGAATGAGACTCATCCCGGAAAATATATTCTATTCTGGGGGAATATTCTATTCCTGGTGATGACCAGGAAGGGGATACCCCCCCTGAGCACGGGCCACATTCGCACGGAATCCATTAGTCAGCAGTCAACGTCAGTCCATCTTTGCTGCCGCATCCCTAATGGTCACCCATTTACTACCCACCCACAACCCTGCTTACACAACAACTATACTATCTATAAGTTCCTAGATCTGGTATGCCTCTTGCCCGCCCTTAAGTTGACCTAGTTAGTAAGTATTAAGATCTCTTGCGCTTGATTCTTGGTGTTAATGAGTGGGTTGATAGCTATAACTAATGATTTTTCCCGGGCCCGTAACGGCACTCTCGAGCTATTTATTATTTATACGGTTCGATGCAAGCGAATTTACAGTAGAGATACCAAATAGGGTCTCTCTATTTAGCGAGGCAAGTTATACTGTGGCTGGGTGCTGGACTCCTTGCGGGATAGGATTGAGGCATGTGTATTAGATAGGAAGACTATTGTAGAGATTATAATAGTTGCTATTAAGAGGAAGAAGTGGAAGGGGATATAAGGAGGAGTGGAAAAGATCTGGTCTCTAGTGATTGGTGTATGGGCTATAGTAATGGATTAACCGATAGCAGAATCTATAGGAAATGTGTCCGGATATCTCCTTTGCGCATATAACTAATCTATAAAGATTCTAGCCTATTAATCAGCTCGTTTATTGCTGTAATATCCGTCTCTTTAAATACTGTATTTACGTTAGCTAACGCATTTAGCTCTTTTAAGTGCTTTAAGCCTATAGATGGCTTAATCACCGTCGGTGCCGCGATATCGTTTAGCCGCTTGTCCCGGAGTAGTTTAGAGAGGCCCTGCTGGCTGACGGAGGCATTGTAGGTCGCGCTAATCCATGCGCGGATCACGTCTTGTAAGGGTTTAGGCTCTTGCGAATGAACGTATCGAATGATTGCAACCTTCTGCGCAATTGTGAGCTGGCGTTTAGCGCGCCCTATAGTGGTGGGCGGGAGGGTAGGGCGCGAATGTGATGATGTGTGTGATGATGTTGTACAAAGCAAAAGTGCGATAGGCTCGACTTGCTATACTAAGAATTTGGTGGGGGACCGTCGCAGGGGTAACCGGCGGGGAAAAACACACATATTCTAATATAGCGTATACGGAAGAGGCAGTTCAGCGCCCAGAATGAAGACCCAAATAGGCGAAATATTACCCAAAATGCTTCGATTACCCCCCCCCCTGGGAATAGCATATCCCCGGAATAAATAGAATATTCCGGTATATGCTATTCTTCACCAAAAAAGTGTCCATCCCTGAAAATATATTCTATTCTCAGACATTCTATTCCTAGGGGAACCACTGTAGTTGTCACTCAAGAGAGTATCACAAAACAACGCATCTTCGCCACTGTCCCGTGGATCATTGACGTTCTACGATCTTGCGCTCGTCGTCCATCTGTCAATTCTTTCAAACTCGTATATCCTGACGAACCCGTTGTCCTCGACCATGTAGAAGGGCCCAATGCTGTCTTGCCCGTGATGTATTCGCAGATGTACTAGAGTCGCTGCTACTCACCAAATCGGCGCTTACTCCTTGAAGCCAACTTTCGACATTGTGGTGGTGGAAGGCGACTTCGCATTCGAGGGCCCAGTGTGGATGCTGGGGTCGGGCTCGAGGAGGGCTCTGGCGTTGGCTCCGGTGTTGGTTTAGGGAGAACACGGAGTCCTGTGGTTCAATGGCAAGATAATGACAACACAGCTACGCAAGTGAGTATGTTCTGGGTGGAGAAGAAAGCCAAGGATCGCTGCGCCGCTCACTGGCGCCGCTTGACAATACTTATGTTGGTGAAGTAATAAGCACGCTCAGAACGGTTGACTTCCGGCTTCAATGTTACTAAAACTTGCCCACATCGAAACACAAAACAAGGACAACTCCTGAAATCGGCGGAATATCAGTGTCCCAGCATATCTTCCTTCTCGATCGCTCTGTAATAATCTGGGCCCTTATCAAGATGGATCTCAATCGCTTAGGCGATAATATAAGTCGAAATACAGGGTTTCAGCCCACCCTGAAATAGTGCACTCAATTTCAATACCTCTATTTCAACACTACACAACTAATTCAATTAAGCAACTATAATACAGTCCTCTTCAACAACTATACTTTCAGCTTCGTTCTCTTCAATGAACCTATCCGCAGCTTCACCAGCCCCCTGTTGAGCGCGGTATATATCCTCAATTGAAGCGAACTTCGAATTTGGACCAGTTTCGACCTACCTCCTTTTGCGTGGCCGACTAGTCGCAACTTTGGCTTCCAATACCTCAATCCTTTTCCAAGGCTTCAGCCAATAGGGTGTCCTTCTCATCAAAGCCTTTTTTGGTGACTTTTCTGAATAGTGTTCGTGAAGATTGATTGGCTGACTTGGCTGAGTTGAATTCGCTGATTTGAGCCCTCAAGTCTTAAGACTTCCGTGGAGTTGACCAAATAGTCGATTGCATATCTGAAAGCCTTAGTAGTATATATTCAGCCCTTTTTAACTTCCCTAGGGTCTTTTCAGTCCCTTTTTGAGTCCTTTGCATACTATTTTCAAGCAGTAAAGGACTCAAAAGTGGCTTACTAATTAGCTGCTACGGGCCAAAGACCGCTAGCTTTCCACCCAAATTTAATTTTATGGCTAATGAGACCGTTCAATCGAGCGAGGCGATAGTTATCAAGGAAATCCCTTTTGCCAGCACTAGTTGAGTCTTCCCATTGGTGTAATTGGCTGAGCTCCTTCGACAGGACCGTTTGAGAGAGGAAAAGACTGCTAGATCGAGAGGTTGAAGGATGTGAGAGGTATGAGATGGCAATAAAGCAATAGGATATTGTTCTGAAAGCATTCCCATATAGATCCAGTAGTTACATGGCTTCCGTAGCCGTCTAATATTGATAGTTGCCTTTCTATTGAGTCTGTTAGTTTAGTCCTTGGAATGAATATTTTATGAAGCCATTCGAATGCCGTTGGATTACTAGTCCACCCTTGTTCAGTTGCTGTAAATAGCCAGTCCTTATATGGCTCTAGTTGAAGAGGAAGCCACTATTGTTGGACTGATTTGCCCCTAAATATGACTAGTGGAGGAAGATAGTTGCCACTAGCTGAGATACACTCAAAAAAAAGAGATCCAAGCTTGAGAATCAAAGTCTTTTCTCTTAATTGCAGTTGTTTCAGCACTTCCGAGGACTAGTCCATTAGACCCTTGGCCATCTAGAAGACCAGCTTCATCTATATTCCGCCTATTAGCTGGCTTGATCTGTTGAACTAGTGGAAGGGCTAGTAGTTGGAACCAAGACTTAATTACTTGAGTAATAGTCCTATTGGTCCTCTTTGAGTCTATTTGGAGGCCCTTTTAAGTCTTTATCCTCGGATTCTGTTTGATAAAAGAAGTAACCTAGCATTTTCCGAGCTGTTTTAAGTCCCCTTTAGCCTCGAGGATTCGTTCTGCAAATACCTTTAAGTCTTCATGGCTTGGTGGAAAGCCTAGATCGGCCCGAGAAAGAACCCAAGTAGCTATTTTGTCTTCTTGATGAATGGAAAGCTTCTGCTGTGATTCGTCGGCTAGTTGATATGGCTGTTGTCCAGCTAGTCGGTTTCGAAGTGTAGTCCTTGGAATACCCTATTCTCTCGAGGCTAGGCGGAAAGAAGTGCCGTTTTGAATCGCTACAAGGGCTCCAGGAAGTTGATCTTTGGTATAGGGCTTCATTGATAGCTAATGATAATATATCGAAAAACCTAAGTTGGTCGAATAAAACTTGAATAAGTTGTTCTCTTGTTTGTGAGGGTGATCGAAAAAGCCTTGAACTATTTCAGGGTGGACCGAAACCCTGTATTTCGACTTATGCCCTGAAGAGTCCATCCCAAAGCTGCAGCATACTTTGGATCTTGTTGCTATCGAACTCCAGGGTCAACCGCCACGAAATCAGGACTGGCTCGATCGAGCCCTGAAAATATTTGTGTGGCGTCGGAAGGTTCCTCCAATCTGTCACCTCCTCTCAAATGTCCCAAAACCCAATATTTCCACCCTCAGCATCACGCCTATCTGCGAAGAACATCCGGCCGTCGAGCAACCCTCGCCCATTGAGTTACTAGATCTTCTCATCGTACAGCACAGCTTCGACGTGAATTATACGCTGGATGGTAGCACTTTGCTCTCCCATTTGATCGACAGGGAAGCAATTGTGCGATGGCTCCCAGACCACGGTGCTGCAGTGGCAGGCGAGGCTCGGCGCAAAGATGGATCTCTTTTGCCACATTCCAGACCGCTGACGGAAGTCTCTGCCAAACTGGGCTCTCTGGAAACCCTAAAGCTGCTTCTGTGTCGTGGCGCCAACATGGGAAGGATCACTCTTCACAGGGCTGCTTGGCGCGCTGCGGCATTGAGGGCAGACCCTGCCGTACTTCATGATGGCACCGATTAGAAGAGTCCTTCGGGTACTGCAGCATGTATTCTGCGGTTTCTGGTCGATGAGAAGCAGTTTGGGCTCAACTGCTTGATGTGACACGCGTGAACTTAGAAGATGAGGGTTTGGATTGTGAAGATTCGAGTGAACGAAAAGTCAATAGCGAGCACGACCGACCGTACATATGGTCGGATGTTGAAGGGTGGCATCTGTATTGGGGTAGATCCCGATCAATCATACTGCGCAATGGAAGAAAGGGGCTGCTACTGTGAAGTGGTCGCTTGCTGAGGGTGCGGATGCTACGATCCACAGCCTCGATCTTGGTAACTCTGGCGGAGGAGACGATGCAGAGACCATCGCTAGACGCAACCAGTGTGATGAAGTCTTAGAGGTCTTGAGGTCGTGGAGAGCAGGGAACCAGGCGAAATTCCTTGGAGATGAAAGCTAACTAACATAAGAAATGTAATGCAGAGTGATTTTTTTTTAATACCAGTATTACTTCGAGCTAGGGATGAAACATCCGGTGGCACACAAAGTTCGCTGTATATAAAGAAGTTCGTGCGTTCTATGATTTCTAAGCGCAATGGCTAATTAGTAGTCCCTACTGACCCATATGTGCGGTCAAGAACCTGTATATATCATCGATTTCCTGAGGCCCATGTACAACGTTGTAGAAGTTGTTGGTCCCATCAGGTTCGTCCACTTCCTCTCTTCCAACCCTATAATCATGTTTCCCATGCTCATACCCCTGCCACGCGACAACCTCATTGCTCATGAGTTCACGTAACTGTTTGCACACATTCCAGCCATGCTCCCACCGCACGATCTTGTTGTGGAATGAGTGGGAAAGAAAGACCGGTGTTTTCTGTTGGTCTTCAGCAAGTATCAAGTCATTGGGAGAGGCTGGGTTTGCTGGCCTGGGTGTGAATTGGTTATGCAAATTGCGAAGGGTGGTAGCAGCACTTTGGTCGGATAACGGTAACGAGCTAGTAACTCAAGCCAACGAGGCCGGCGTAGCCTTGGTGGCCTGTCAGAAAGGCTGTAATGACCGTGGAAAATCCTTGGCAGGTTCCGGCAAGGAAGATCCTTTCGCAAGACACTCCTCGCTGTTCCTCCTGCTCGATGAGCTCCCTGAGCATAGACGTGCTCCTTAGGAGTCCTTCAACTTACACCACGATTCTCTCGTTGGGATCCTGGATGTTCTCCATATCGAACCAATGCTCCAGCTGCCCAGGGTGACTTCTAAGACCTGGGAGAGGCTTGCTCGCAGAGGCAAGGGCGGAGGTTGTGATAGACGATGCGGCCGGAAACAACCATCGAATTGTTGGGAAAAGATGTCGTATTATGGGCTGCTGTTTGGGGGCGACCTGGATGTTGTCCGACACCTGTTCCTCTAGTAAGTCCCTGGAGAACCCTTGGGCATCACAATACCGTCCGTGGAGGCAGATGACGGTGTGAGTATGTGCCTCTCTGGGCGGCACAACGATCGATCCCATTGTGAAAATTGTGATGTAACATGGAGAAGACAGTCTGGCTAATCCGGTGATTGATCTCAACATGCTGAATGAAGAAGCGAGGTATTGCTCGAGCTGGAGCAGTGCCTGAGACACCAGTTTGAATGATATGTCGGTTGTGCCTGCTTATGTGACTATTTGACTCGACATTCGTCCCTTCCCATAAGATTACTCAACCTCAGTGACTTGAATATGCGCCATTGAGATAATCATCCGGAATAATCACATTCAGGTCATACATTACCTCTACCATAACCACCTTTGTGAAACATACAGTCTCGATCCACAGACCATTCTCTTCATTCAGACAGGCGTCCATACAGCATTATCGAAGCCCAAAATCCTGATACGGACCCGAGGACCGTTTGTTCCTGGATGTGACTGTTGTCTAATAGCGATTGCGAAATATAGTATTCGACTGTCCGGATGCAGGATAACACGACCAACACCGCGATACCAGCTCAACATCAGCCGGTTGAGCTTCTTGTCAGTCACATCATGCGAAGACCATGATTCGAGGTCATCTTACGGGTGATGCTCTCAGAAGTGCTACACGGCGACGCAGCACTGATTTGGCGGAGAGATTGTGAAGGCGTGAGAACCAAGAAAGCGGAGAAAATGGTCCAGGAATATTGACTGCAACGACTTTCGAGCTCTTCCTGTTCCAGTGCGAGCTGCAGGTAGATACTCTGCCGTGTACGGCGACTAGAAGCACCAGATCTTGGCCGAGACAAGCCCTCAGGCGCACGATGACATTGGTTCCAGTCCATGACGAGTCAAAAATATATTAAAAGTCGCCTGTGAGTCTCTTTGGAGTGCGCGGGACTGCGTTCGAAAGTAAGCATGTGGCTGTGTGGTCCGCTTGGAGAATTAGCATTCGATCATCGATGAGAAAGGTCTACTCTCCAACAGATAGTGGACCGCACCGCAGCCGTCATACCTATGCGTCTTCGTTCAGATGAAGATCATCTTGCAAAGAATATTGTTGAAATGGATTGAGCTCTCATGCGATCCGCGAGTGTATGAATGGGCCCGGTCGCTCCACAGCACTGTCTGAGCCTGTTGCCTACCTTGGCGCCCTCTGACATGACTGGCGGCGATGGCGTTGCTCAGATGTCTCATTTGATAGGAGTCCTGTGCGTGGGAGTCCGAAGATCAATTTTTATAACATGGACCATGATGCGCCCCCTCGCGAACTGCCGCTCGAATACTCTTGGACCATTCATATCTTTCCATGCAAGCCGATCCCGCCAGTGTCAAGCTCAGCTTACGGTTCTGAACAACTTCAAACCTGTCCTGAACGTATAGGATCTTCGAAATACTACAATGAATTCCAGCATTACCCCTTCCGGAGCCCAATCCATCCCTACGCCTTGTGGCTTCGGACCCAATACCACCCTTGGGTTCTGTTGAAATACGTGCTGGTCATCCCTTGTTGATATCCCTCGTCGACATACGTACTAATCATCCCTTGTTAACATCCCTTGTTAGAATCCTTTCAGAGGATTTCATCTAGCTATAAACAGTGGGTGTCCCCTTGAGGGACCTGTAGCTAGAACCTCTGAATCTAATTACCGCCTTTACCCACATTTTCAATAGGTTCCCAAACAACACAGCGCAATACTGGGAGTTCTTCGAATATTTAGAGCAGCAAGCGATCTGCACCGAACGGGCATACCTGCGCCATGACATCGCGGGCTCCATTCTGCCCTGGCCGCACACCCTAGCGTGGCTGTTCATCCACGCACCGGTTGTACTGATCCGTGTTGCGCGCTGGGAAACAGTACAGGTTCTCTCACTCACCCTAACCACCGTGAGCTTCGCTTTTTCAATCCAGGCATACCTGAGAACGGGACGCAGACCGGCTGAATTGCTTGTTTGGACGCCTCTGACCATTATACTGGACGTCTGGGCCGTGGTGCAGCTGATTTTCCTCATGGTTGAAAGCAGCAGTAGGGCAAGAGTTAATGGCTTCGTGGCTCTTTGGAGTGCATTCAAGGACTTAGTGGTTACAATTTTTCGTCATGAACGCAAACGGGCGTAAGGCTCACAGCAGGATGTCCCGCAAACTGATCAGCTCAATTCCGATCCAAGCAATTCTTGTCTGCTTTCGCCATCGTCAAACAAGTTCCCAGGAGCGACTGGAGACGAGATACAGCTGATCCAGATCGAGTATCGCAGGTCTGCTCATTTAGCAGGCAACCGACAACCTCAACTAGGAGATCAGGCCAACAAAACTCCGAAGACTGTGGCGAATCTTCGAGGCAATGTCCTGATAATATTCCTGTCATGCCTTCTTCTAATCGCACTCGTCACAATCCAAATTGCGGGCCTTGTCTCGGCGATTCTAGGCCTTCCTGTTCGCAATAAGCTACACGCGCCATGGTGCTCGCAAATGTTCCAATCCTTCGCCAGTGCCGTCGCCGACGGCAACTGCAATCGGTATAATGTGACGTCCAGCGAAAGCAAGAGCATTGGGTGCGTGTCGCTACGAGGAACGCAGCAAGTCGGATGGCTAGTGGGGACCGTCATAGTACTTGTGGCCTCGCTGTTCTTCGAGCTGGTCGACATGGGGGTGTTAAGCCTCGTCGAGAGCAGCACCAAATGGCGCGCCGTGAAGATGCGGAGGCCGTGGTGCACCATGTTCGCCGAGGTCGTAGTCCTCATCGTCTACATCGTCTACGGTTTGTTTATTGCGGGGCGGTTGCCTGACGAGATCACCAAGGTTGTGTGGATCTTTCGACATGAGCAGAGTCTAGGCAAGGGGACAGTGTGCAAAGGCACGATTACTCCGCCGGGGGCGAGAGAATCTATCATGGGGTGGATTCTTGTCAAGCTGGGGACAGGTGTATTTCGGTGCAAGCTACTGACCACTCACGTACGTTTGCGTTTGAGCGGGCCTTTCCTTCTCTAAAATAATCTCAAGTTTTGTCATACTCTCATTGACGTCGTCATTTGAATTGCTTCATGCAAAATCGAACCGACGATAATCCTGAAGTCGCCTAGTTCAAGCTGCAGCCGCGAGAACTTTTTATGCTGGCATTTAAAGGAAAATGACAATCTTGACAGTCCAATTGAAATGACAGGTAGAGAGGCCTTCAGTCTCGTTCCTGAAGAGAACCACGTGCACGGCCTTGTAGTACTCACATAGCATGGACAAACTAGTCCAGACTAGTAATAGTGGACCCGAGGGAGCGGTACCAACTTGTTCATGTGGTCATCGACGAGGGTGCAACAGGTACAGAGGCCAAGGAACATGCAGCCGGTTTACCGAGAGATTTATCAATGGGCTTCCAGTTAGGATGACTTGTTCTCGGCGTAGCTCCCAAGGAATGTTTCGCTCTCGATGTTGCTGCGCCAAGCATGCTAAGCCTTTGACTACAGAACAGCCGCAAGATTGGTGCGCAGCTAGCTGCCCGGGGCCCCGGATTTGCCTGCATTTAGCCTGAATATTCACCCCACAGTGCGCCTCTGCAGGGACACATCTGTCTATCTCAGGCAACGCGGATTCTTGGCGAGTACGCGAGGTCCAAGGGAGTTGCGCCTTAGACACTGACCTCCCTCTCTTTTCCAGAAGAAGGTTTTCTTCCGACTGGACCCCGGGACGAATGGAAATTGAAATTGCAGGCGTTGGTGCCAAATGTGTATGAGTGGCGCCTGTGTAAGATCGTGGAGTCCACACCCGTAGCAAGGCAAGCCATAGTCCAAGCTACGATGCCCAGATGGGTAAATACGTGATGGTGGACAACCTACCTGCACGTGCACGACAAGACTTTGCAGCCTCGCCCCTATCTAAGAGTGGTATATATAGTCGTTGAACGGGACAGGTTGGATAGTCTGGCTCAGCGATTTTCATTCGTTACAGCATCCGCAGCACAAGGCGCATAGTTCTCCACCATGCATTTCACAACTTCGACCATCACGGCACTAAGCCTCTGCGGCGCAGCCTCTGCGGGTGTTGCGCGGTAAGTCGTCACAAGAATCGCCTCTGGATATTCCCGGAACCATAAGCTGACCAATGTATTAGCTCGTTCCCAACCATCTACCGGCCCCGTCAAGTTGCAACAACATTGGACGCAGCCATCAAGGCCAAGGGCAAGGGCTACGCCGGAACAGCTCTCACCATCCGCGACGATGCCGCCGAGCAGGGAATCATCACGTCCGAGTTTAACTCCATCACGCCCGAGAATGCAATGAAGTTTGAGTCCACGCAGCCATCTCAAGGCAACTTTACGTTTGAAGGAGCTGATGCGGTCGTGGACTTCGCCACAGCCAACGGCGACGAGATTCGCTGCCACACACTTGTTTGGCACAGCCAGCTCCCAGCTTGGGTGTCGGAGGGCGGGTTCGACAACGCTACGCTGATCGACATCATGGAGACGCACATCAACGAAGTTGCGGGGCGATACAAGGGCGCATGCACATACTGGGACGTCGTTAACGAGGGTGAGTTTCCTTGTGGTCAGACCCAATTGTGAAGCAATATGGCTGACACAACATAGCCCTAAATGAGGACGGCACGTATCGCGAGAGCGTCTGGCTCAACACCATCGGCGAGGCATATATCCCCATCGCCTTCCGGTTCGCCGCAGCCGCCGACCCAGAGGCCAAGTTGTACTACAACGACTACAACCTTGAGTACGGCGCGGACTCCGCCAAGGCCCAGGGCGCTGCTCGCATCGTCCAGCTGATCCAGTCTTACGGCGAGAAGATCGACGGCGTCGGCCTGCAGGGACATATGACCTCTGAAGCCACCGGCACTCAGTCCGTGCCCACGCCTAGCCAGGAGGTTCTCGAGGGCGTGCTGGCTCTGTACACGGATCTTGACGTCGACGTCGCGTGGACAGAGCTCGACGTGCGGTTTGACACGCCGTCGACGCCAGAGAAGTTGACCGCGCAGGCTGATGCGTATGCTCGTCTGGTCGGCAGCTGCATGACTACGGCGAGATGTGTGGGCATCACTCTTTGGGGTGTCAGTGACAAGTACTCTTGGATTCCGGGCGTGTTCCCTGCCGAGGGTGACGCGCTGGTTTGGGATGCTGATTACAAGAAGAAGCCGGCCTACCAGGCTATTCTCGATACGATTAACGCTGCGCCGAGCACGAATAGCACTCCTCCTGCTGCATGCCAGGGAGCAGTGAGACGAGCTCGCCTGCGCTAGACACGATAGTCTTGTATTCTAGCTAGCGGTGGGCCGAGTTATTTGTAGATGTATCCATGGACGTCTTCGACTCTTTTCATGTGCTGTGGGGTTTCCAGGCCGCCTTCCGAGTGAACGCATATACTTGAACTCTGTGACAGCCGAACAGTAAGATGGATCCGTGGAGACATACTATACAGTATTTTGCCTCGTCTTCACACAATGTTCTCTTCAATCAAGCAGAATGCTTGCTACGGTATCGCCGCGAGTGACCTCGCGAGGCAGGCTCCTAGGTGCACGTCAGTACCGCTACACTTGACGAGGAAGCAGCACAGGCACCACAGGGATACTGGACAAAGCGATTGAAATAAATCAGCCAACACGAAGTCCTACAGGACAGCTTCAAGCAAAGAAAGTGCTAGATTTCGGGGTCCGCAGGCACAGTTGCCTTCACCTACCAAGTAGGACACAAAGCTTCATTTGTACAACTATTGGATAGACATTGGAGACATCTTCCTTTCAATTTTCTCTGGAGCAAACAATCAAGCATACACATTCCTACAACCGCTGTTGTCTATTGCAAGAGTGTCGCGGAAGGAAGTCACCCCCGGCTCGAGAAACCTCCACTGAAACCATCCCTTTGTGCTCACCTGGGCAGCAGCTGAGATCACACGACTTTTCAGCTCCATCAATCAACACCATCAGTCGTGACATCATGTGTCTCTTTGCACTTGCTGTCGGGTGTTTTGCACGTATATTTGGAGCGTCAGCTAGGATGGCCAGAGCGAGAGCAAAATGCGCGATAGAGTTGCAGCGGCATGACCCAGGACCTCCGTTTGCGTCGGGTCGCCGAGCACAGCTATTGGCATCAAGCCGAGATCGACCGCGAGGACAGGATGGCAGGCTCCTTCCTCCTGCAATAGCTGAGGTGGTGACCGAAGAATGCAGAATCTAAGCCGAGTCCTGGGAGCTGGTCGAATTTCCGGACATGCAAATCTCGGAGTCATGCAATCACCAGCCAGGAGTCTGTCTGTCTTGCATTCAGACTTCGATCAAGGTTGGTTTCAGCAGTAAGACATGGAACCAGATTCACAGCCCCGAGTGCAGGGCGCTGCTGGACTATCATCATGTTCGTAAGTATGCGGACGAGGACACCTTCAGCAGGCGAGTTCGTGACACGTTTATGCTGTGAACGCGCTGCTGACTGTTTGTAGATATGAGACCACGTCTTTGCGTGCGGCGCTTGGCGAGGCCGCGGACTTTGTATGGTGCCCGACTGGCTGTGGCTCAGGCCAGGTCCACGAGGCTGGAAAAGACATGCCGATCGTGTCATGTGTCAAATGCAACCACCGATTCTGCTTCTCTCATCAGGGAGACTGGCACGAGGGCTTCACGTGTGCAGACTACGATGCCTTCCAAGAGAATCCTCGCACCTCCCGAAGACAGATCGATATCGATAACGAGATCATCGAGCGACAACTGCAGGAGGCCCGACGGAGGCGTGAGAAGCAAGAAGAGGCTGACTTGGAATACGCACAGGTAAGTGAATAGAATGATGTAGAATCCCGAATAGAAACGGGAGCTGACAGAAACCAGAGCCTTGTGAATGCCGAGAAGGCTCCGCAGGCAAGGCATGTAGTAACGCGGGAGGAGCCTCGAAGACGCGTACGAAAGCTGGCTGAGCGAGCTCGACAAAAGCGAACAGGAAGCCGAGAAAGCGAGGGACAGAGCTCTTCGGGCAGAAGCCGAGCAGCGGCGTAAGGAGGAACAACTCAGCTCGAAACTCGTCAAACAGACCACGGGAGCCTGCCTAGGCTGTGGTTGGGCCATTCAGAAAAGGTCGGGATGTGACCATGTGACTTGTAAGTCAACTCACACACATTATAATGCTCTTGAATCTTCCAATAACTAAGTCATAGGTCTACCGGCTGTGAACAATTACATATAGGCCATACTTGGGCCTCTTGTCTCGCGTTCTGACCACATCTCCAGGTACACGATGCAAATTCAGTTTTTGCTATCTCTGCGGCGCAGACTACAAGCAAATTAGAAAAAAAAAAAATGGCAATAGAAGCCATCTGCGCGGATGTCGGTATTACTCTTAATGCTGGTCGTCCATCGTCAAAGGGAGCGGAGAAGAGACTTCAAGACAGAGTCTAAGAATAGGGTGCAAGTCAACCTTGAGGAATACTTCATGTGTTGTAGCCACACGCCGGGCTCTTATATCTACCCTTGGAGACCCCTTGAATGGCCTGGCGTGAACATGATTTTAAAAAAGGCGCTGTCTTATCGACTGAACAACTGTGATAAGCTGACGTGAGAAGGCTAGACCATGTCGACGTCACATCAGCATCAAAACGCGGCATGCCCCGCAACTCGAAACCCTTCATCTCACACTTGCTATGAGTCTGGCTGTCGCACCATGTCTTACAACTGGCAGCTTTACCTGTCGCCCCGTCCGGCACAGCGAACTAAGTCTGTGCAGGACACAAGTGTAGCATCCGCTGGAGATGCTATCCTGTATGAGTTCGCGCTGCACAAAGGCCACCGAGCGGTGCGAGAAACGCACCGTCTCGGCAAGGATATTGTGAAGAGCGGAAAATCAGGTCCCCCACTGTGAGTGATGCGACTTACGGAAGAGATGCTCTGACACACTTGGGGGGCTAACAGTGTGGAAAACCATGGACAGACACATACACTTGCGGCAGACAGAGACCTTTGAGGTCGTGCAGGGCGTGCTTGGCGTAGTCAAGAATGGTGTCGAATATGCCATCAGGAAAGACGATGGGCCCGTGACTGTCAAACCGGGTGTGAGGTGAGATTCCGCCCGTTATACAGTTTCACTACCTTTTCCACCCTGCAAAGGACGGCTATGGCTGAACAGAATCATTTCACTCAGGCACACGTTCTGGTCACACTCGTCTTCGACAGAAGACTTGGTCATCCATGTTTGGGTGGAGCCGCAGGACCTTGACCACGGTTTTGATGAGAGCTTCATGCGAAACTTCGCTGGATACCTTGGGGACTGTGAAAAGCACAAAATCGCACCTTCGATTTTCCAAATTTTGCTGTTCCTGTATGGCTCGGACATCGTCCTGACTCCACCATTCTGGGTGCCGATTTGGTTTCTTGTCGCGGTGCATCACTTCCTCGCCTACTGGGTCGGCGCCGGCTTACTTGGGTGAGTATTCCTTATTTTCTTGCAATCGGTAGTCGTGACTGACCTCGTGTTTTCTGCTCGGGAAAGGTATAGGGTGAGTTACCCAGAGTATAGCAATCTGGCCAAGTGAGTGCGTGAGTCGAGGAGTTGAAGAGTCCGTCAAGTTGTAGGCTAGTCGCGTGCTATTTCAGCGCATCTATGCAACCATCAGTGCTTGCAGAAGGAGAATAGGTTCTGGTTTCACAAAGCTAGTTCAAGTCTGGAAAAATTCATGACATGAGGTATGGAGAATCCTCGGACCTCAAGCATCATATCATCGATCTCATCCGCTATCCGTCCTCTCTCGTCCATCAGAGCCTCCCTGACTTCACAAGCATCCGCCCAACTCATTGGGAATCCATCGACCGCATCTATACTACGTGCATACACTACCGGTGGAAGCTTGTGGAATGGTGGAACTTTGCGCACCTCCTCGGTCCACCAGTCTTTTCGCTGTGGCGGGACGTTGGCCGTTGAGAGCACGGGGATGTGCGGGTCAACGAGAAACATGGCGAGGATCTTGCGGTGGCCTGGACGAGTAGGTTCAGCGAGATGGAAAGGCTTGACGCGGTGCTGCAAGATATTGGGGAAAACGAGCAGCTGCCTTTGAGGTGTGAGCACATGGTCCAACTCCTGAATACCAGGCGCGTCGTTTTCCACGCCATAGTATGCGCAGAAGCTCGAATACTGGTCTTGCTCGGTAGAAACGTCCTTCCTGTTACCCGTCTGCATGCTTTTCCGGAAGGCAAGATTGGAGCCGCTAATATTGTCCGAGTCGTAGTAATACAAAGCTGTGGCACAGATGTGCTCGTTGAGCTCTCCCTCCATGTGCCATCTGCTGCCATCGTACTCGGGCTCCGCCGGTGTTAGGTGGATGTTGGTGAGCTTGAAGATGATTTGTAGGCCGGTTGCCTTGAATTGGTTTCCAGTATTGGCTTGACGAGCAAGAGCTTTGCGCTCGCTGATTGCATAGCAGAAAGACTGATAGCTCCTGGGCTCGACCGGCTTGAGTTTCTTGTTGGCCTCTTTCCAGTCCTGCCACTAGTCCTCGAGACCATGTTCCTCAGCCCAAGCTTCGTTGCCCTTGCATTTGTATCAATTTCTCCATCGCCTGCGAGCCGATGGTCGGCGTGGCCAGCTCGCAGTGGCCAGGCGGGTACGATCCAGTCTTCGTCGCTGCAAAATTGGCGGTTTCCGGTAGGCATACGGACACGGTCGTTGGACCAGGACCAGGCAAGGCACTCGGACCAAAGTGGCAGTGCTTTGTGAACGAATTGCTCCAGAATACCGTATAGTGCTTCGTGCTTCCCAGTATACAAATTGTTTACGTAGCTGGTGATCCGTGGACGGCCTTCCGCATTTATCTCTACTTGAGACGCTAGCCATTGATAGGTTCCACAGGGCTCCAGACACTGCTTGGTTGTACTATCAGGGACGTCTGCCTAGAGTTCTGCCACGCCAACTTATCGCCACTGAAAGATTCCCGGTTCTGAAGACTGGTCGTTCCCACTGCCCGGGTCACCTTTTCCAAGATCACCATTCAGGGATAATCTTGTCGGCCTCAATGACCATGGCGCAATCATTGATGGGCACGCTGCCACTGGGAGGAACACGCGATTGCCCGTACACCAGCGGGTACAGAGATGGATGCAGCAAGTCAAGGACCAGCCCATGCGAGCCGGGGTGCCAATCTTGCAAACTGGGTGGCACATTCTCAAATGGACTCGCTGCCTTTATGAGGCCACTTTACAACGTTTCTGGAACAGCGACATCAGACTTGACCACAGTCGCAGTCGCGTCGAGCACATCGACGAAACCCACTTCCTTGTGCAGAAGGGCCTTCTCACGAAGCTCTTTGACACACTAGAGAACGTGGATTAGCTACAATCCTCGCCTGAGCCATCGAACGATAGACTGTATTCGGTGACGCACAAATTGGAACATTGCGGTTGAGAGGTAATCATCTCATAGGTCCGCACTATAGCGACATGCCTCGGCTTCCACTTGGCCACGATGTCCTCGTCGAAGATCTTTCGAAACCATTCGGGTTTGTCAGTGATCTTGTTCATAAAGCCTAGCATACGAATTTCGTGAGCCACAACGCAGTTGATAGAGCCAGCCAGAGCAAAGTCGTCGGCGATAGCGTGAGGAAAGCGGCTTTCCGGACCTGGCATGTGTTCAACGGGCAGGCCGAAGCCTGGCAGGGCGAGCCGCTCGTTCGGCTGGCCCATGGTCGTGAACAGGAAAGGGATAATGGTCGGTCCTCTGGAGTTCAACTTCGAGCGGCACACCTTTTATGTGTGGCCAACAGCATTTAGATATGCTGTGCGTATCACTCAGGACCTGCTAAGCACCCCTTTGGAGCCTAGAATCCAGCAAATATGGGTTTGGTGGTTATCCCGCATAGTGTGGATAGGATGGAACCACATGTTTTAGCTTACCTAGCAAACTACCCTAAAATACAAGAAAATATTCTGTTGTGGGATTCAGCGTGTCCGATGGGATCGGGCCCACTAGACCCCACGTTTCTAACTTGTGAGCCTGGCTTGTTCTCGACTATGACATTCGTCTCCATTGCTAAAGTGGATGCCGGAGCCGTCGGCAGAGGCCGTTGGAGGCTTCGAATTACTAGGTAGCTTTCTTTCCTGACACTACAACTTCCTCGTTATTCATCGTGAGCTAGTGTGATCCGTCTCTTGTGCCATCGTACTTCAACTAACTAGGACTCGCCAGTTTTGGCGCGGAGGAATGAGGTCGTCGTGAGCATTACCAGAGCCTAATGGAGGAATAAGTGGGTCAGGCTAAGATCTTGCCACTTATCACACATAGCCGACCCATATATCCTATATGATTGCAAGACTCACTTGACAAAGCCCCGATGAGTCCCCGACAGCACCCCGACATTAGTCTGAGCTCAAAAGCTCCCCCAGAAGCATGCGATGCTGTAATTCTCTATGAATAATTGTAGTGTCTGCATTGTGTGTTTGTGAAAAGAGGCCAGAGCAGCCGCAATGAGCAAGGATGATTCGTGATCGTCAGCCTGAGAACGTGGAGCTAGACTGTCGCCAGGCAACGAAAACGCAGATCATTGCTTATTTGGGCGATCGGCTTCCTGTTGATAGACAGGTAAAAAGACCTCTCCTTGACGTAGCATCCGCTGGCTGGCTCGAGTGTAAGCACTTGCCTATTTGTGGAGCACTGGGATCCTGCTGATATGCGAAGTCGTATCCCAAAGTGCTTTGGCAGCATGAGGACTATTGCCTCAGTCTCTCTAGCATCATACACTGCTCGTATCTTACCTGATCACTGAAGCCAGAACTAGCTAGCAACATGCCGGAGAGCAAAGGAACCACCGACACGAGGTCATCTCTGAGAGGACGAACGGGTCCACTCCGTCCTATCCTCACTCTTCTCAACGGGGACCAGTCATGGCTCATGTCATTCCCACTGCCCTCTGCAGTTGCAGAAGGTGGCGGCAAGAAATACTTCCACGTGGTGACCGACCCATGGCTCCAAGGTAGCGTGTCGCTCTTCCATCCCTGGCTCATCGGCATCGACAACCCGGTGCCCGCAGCCGCACCGGACGGGGTCGCCGTCGAGACCATCATCCGCGAGATCGAAGAGGCCACCGCGACTGTATCTATTCCCGATGCTTAGCAGCGACCTTCGCTTGACAGCGTGGCCGTAGATGCGATCTTCATCCTCTTCGACCAAATTGACCACCTCCACGCCCCCAGCCTCCTCACCTTCCCGCACTCCACTCCAGTCTTTGCCACGCGCGAGGCAACACCGAAGATCCACGCGCTCGCCCACTTTGACACCGTCATCACCACGGGCGACTTCCAAGGTTCCGGAGGTAGTGGAGAAGGATGGCAAGCGTGTCACCCGGGTGCGCCGCTGCCCAAGTGGCTCAGCGTATTTCGCCTACCAGGGCACGCGATGCTGAATTTCGCTTCGGCTATTGTGTGGACGCACGACGGAGAGCATGAGGTGGTGTTCAATGCCCCGCATGGGATCCGTGCTGGTCAGGCGAATGTGCGCGCTCTTTTCGCGCGGGATGAGAAGGAAGGAGGCGATCGAGTGGAGGCGCTTGCGATGCTGGCGGCGCTGAAGGATAGCTTCGCATTTGGGATGGAGCAGACGACGGGTCTAAAGGGCGTGTTGGAGCTGGAAGGTGTTGTGAGGCCGCGATATTGGGTCAGGTCGCATGACGCGGAGCTCAAGTATAAGGGAGTGATGATGATGAGTACATACGATGTGCATCGCAAGCTGGACGATGGGATGGTGGAAGCGACTGATGCTGGAGCGGGGGACAGCGGTAGGAAGCCGAATCTCGTTGAGGTTGAGAATGGAGCTAGTTTTGTGTTGATCTAGGGAAGTGATGGATGGTTTTACTTCACTCGGTTCTGATATATGCAAGCTGCCACTCACGACGATCTGAATTCAACGACCCAACCCACTGTCGATTATGCCCTAAGTCTATTTAGTGCGCGATAGCCTAAGTGTCACACATCTATCTATTCCCGCAAAGGTCTCTCTAGAAAGTGTTATCGATATCATGCAAGCAAGGCCGGCCGATTCTACTAGCGCCTCAAAGAAGAGGTCTGCCGAACGAGATGGTACAGTGTGTTGTTTGTGTAGCGACTAGAGCAAATCACCCGGTAGACGAGTCCAAAGGCTCACTAACAAATCGGCCTCGCGATTACAGAAAACCACTAACACTGTGGTAAAGTCCTTCACCGGGCATCTTGATCGACTTGGCATGTCTGATGGCGCCCGCTTAGCTGATCGCAAGAAAAGTGTACCACGACGGCTAGGAGGATGCCGAAGTGGTTGAGCGCTGCTCTTGGAATTGGCATGCACAACCTTGAAGTTCAGCATAAGCCACAAGATTGTCGCGGAAGAAATCAATATATCACACCACCGCCTATTTGTGAACAAGATTGTCAATTTCCTGAAGCACATCGGCAGACCATTGGGCCAGCAAGCTCAGTAAGCGCTATCCTGTCAAATTCGGGAGGCTGACGAGCCCCGTGACGTAGATGCATCCAACAGCGTGTAATGTCAAGTAAACGATACGAAACTCTTGTTACAAAAGAGTGCAAGTACAAACAAGATGGTGTCGAATTTTCCAATTGGAAAGCACATACGGTCCGAGCGGCACAGCGGATGATGTCCAATGTGGATTCCCACGCCACACACTAAGCATTTAACCAATGCGCCGCGGATGGAAGGCTCCCGCCACCCTTTAGTTTCAGCCCCAAAGAAGAAACCCACAGAATAGGCTAGCTTTGTTGGGAGCCCCGCCTGGTCAGCACTGTCATCTACCGGCAGAACAAAATCCGGGGCTGCATTGGATGATACAGTACCTTTCGATTGCCAGATGAGGAAAGCAATTCAACAGGCTCGCTGCAGTCAGGACTTTCTCACTGCAGAAACAAGTACGTGGCCGCGTCCGAGTCGACATTATACAGCTCACCGACGTCGCACGAAATCCCACGTACAGTAAGTGTGGCTTGGCGTGTCTCCGAATCTGGTTGCACATGGGCTGCTCCCACAATTTGATACAGTGCAAAGAGCTTCCAAGCTCGACCGTTACAAACTGGCAAAACTGGGCAACGGCCGCGGAGCAACTTTCTCAATGTGCAAGCATTGCGCTTGCAAATTGTGTAAACAAACACTAGCTCGGCTTACTTGTGTAGCTCATGACGGCGAGGGGGCGTCATGGTACAGCCCGATGAGCTAGACTCGTCAGTGGCGAAGTCTGTGCTTTGGATTACCTACTTTGCGGAGAACGCTCTGATTGGCAACTTTACAAGAGCAATGATAGTTTCCAGGGGATGATTAGTTGTGCGAGCTCAGGTTGCCCTGTTGAAACGCCAGAGCTTTGATGACCTGGGTTACGCGACGGCCACCTGCATATTATGCATATCCCCGGAGCCGTGTTCCGGGTGACGGCGCCGACGTGCTGGGATCCCACCTGCACTCAAGAGCAACAGCTGGGCAGAATGGCCACGAGACCATGCATATGGTGTAGTAGACCTCAGAGCAAAATGCTTTTTGAAGTGGTCCAAATGGCCAAAGCGCGGGCTGGAAGCCAGTAGATCGGACCGAGCTGTGGTAAGCTTCTGAGCTCGGCATGCAAACAAACCACACAGGCCAACAAGCGCTCCGAAACCAAGATTATAGATTCGGCCGTGGCTTGTAAGCCCCTTGGTACACGACCTAGGTACTTGGCGTTTTCCAGGGAAACAAGTTCGATAGGGGCAGGGATTTGTGATGCAGGAGCCCGCTGGAGTCAACAAGATGACCTCCTCCTCCATGGATTCGGATCCTCGGGATATTGGACTAGCGACATTTGGGTGCGTTTGATTATTATTCGTCTGATGGCGACCCGGACGGATGGTGCGACTGGACCCCAAGTTAGGGCCTTCACAAAAACCTGGAAGTGCTCAAGCGTTGACGTTGGCGCCTTGTGGGCCTGCGGGCCCCCCGGGCTACCTTAGATATTTATAATAAACCAATTCCCATGTTGAGCTTCGGCATGGAACTGGCCTCTTTTGCTCTAAAGCTCAGTCCATAAACCACATCCATTACCCTTCTAACCACAACCATCACCACCATCACCATCACAAAAATGCGTTTCACCGCTGTCATCCTCGCCTTTGCCGCCTCGGCCCTGGTAAGCCTCCAGCCCTTCCTCTTCTATCATCCATGATGTGAAAGCTTACAGGATTCCACTAGGCTCAAGAGACCACCTCTAACGTTGCCTCCTCCGCCAGCAGCATCGCTAGCTCTCTCGCCTCCGGCTCCTCGTCCGCCTCATCTGAAGCCTCATCTGCCTCGTCCATGAGCACGTCGTCCGAGTCCGCCATGTCCTCCCTCAGCAGCGCGCTCTCCTCCGTGAGCAGCAGCGAGTCGTCCGTCGTCTCGTCCGTCAACTCTGCTCAGATGAGCAGCGCCTCGTCCCTGAGCTCCGTGCTCGCCACCGCCACTGGCTCGTCCGCCAGCTCTCTCTCGTCCCAGCTCGCCTCGCTCACCAGCGCCGCCTCGAGTCGTATTACCTCTGCTCAGAGCTCCGCCGCCAGCGCTTCATCGTCGGCCTCGGGTAGCGCCAACTTCGGACCCGTTCAGACCGCTGCTGTCGGTATGGGCGCTCTATTTGGTGGTGCTGCCATGCTCGCCAACTTCTAAACGGGCTTGGAGGATAGGGAGTTGAGTTGCTTGTAATAGATTTTACCTAATATCACTGCGATTACAAAGAATGATGCACCGTTCAAACGAATCTGTCCTCGCGAATCTGTCCATCATGTTATCCTCCTGTACTACTGTCCAAAGACAGTTGCCGATAAAGTATACTTTCTTGTGCTTGCAGATACCTCACGTTTGGTATTCGTTTTCCGCCCTGGTTTGTGTCGAAAATGTGGATAAAAGCGATAGATTCAGAGGTTCTAGTTCCAGGCCCCTCAAGAGGGGCATCCACTGTTTATAGCTAGATCAAATCCTCTCATCAAACACGTAGTTAGTCTTGGATCTGGCTATTAGCTATTTAGCTGACCTAAAGAGGTCAAAGCTCACCGTGATGACCAGTGTGTATTTCAACAGTTTGTGCTCTTTTGCGTAAGTTGTGCCGTGGACTGCACACTGAAAACTAACAAAATTAAGATTGGTATGGAGAACCAGACTCTCGGAACAGCGCTTCATCCAGGGCGTAGACAAAGCGGGTGAAATGCAAAACGTACATAACTTATGTCATGTTAATGTCAAGCCCAACGCCGAAGTCGAGGATGTTGGACAAGCTGCTAAGTTAACGCACCCACTTTCCGATCACCCCAAAATAGTCACCACTTTTCTGACCACCTAACTTCAACACAACATAACTAATTCAATTAAGCAACTACAATACAGTCCTCTTCAACAGTGATACTTTCGGCTTCTCTCTCTTCAATGACACTATTTACAGCCTCTGAAACCTCCTCCTGGGTGCGCATTATGTCATTAATCGTAGCGAACTTGGAATTTGGACTCAACTCAACCTTCCTTCTCTTTTGTGGCTGACTGGCCGCAATCTTAGCCTCCAACACTTCCACTCTCTTCAGGGCTTATGAAAATAGCAGGTCCTTTTCATTAAAGTCTTTTATAACCATTCTGAAGAGGCTATGTAACGTTTGATTGGCTAAACCGTCTTTATTAAATAAGTCGATTTAATCCCTTAGATCTCGAGATTTCCGTAGCGTTGACTAGATTGTTGGTTGCATATCCAATACCTTTAGTAGTGTAAATCGAGCCATTTCGATCTCTCCTGGGGTCTTTTGAGTGCCATTTTGAGTTCGTTGTAATGATCCCACGAAATACCCGTGAGTATATAGTAAGTGTCAGAGGGTTTATGCTAGCAATACAGTAGTAGAGGTGACTGGGGCAATATTGAGAAGCGTTCTTGTGCAAGTGTTGATCATTAGCCGTTAGGCTATTCAGGTGTGTAGACTGAATACTTAGATTGACAACTGAAGAGCTATGAAGGAAATGCTATCTATCTGGTGCTGACCGTGTCCTTATATCCTATTGCCTTCATACCATTTTCAGTACTGGACCGTTGAAGCCGACGTCGACTGCTTCGGTCCAAGGGGGTATCGACTGGACCGCTGTCGGTCCCAACGGTCCAAACCCTAACCCTGTGTTTACCTAATCCTCTTCTGCTGACATAAGAGAGGTTCCCCGCCTGATGTGTTGGCTATCAGGCTTCTGATAGCGTAGCTGACCGCTGGCCTGTTCCTTGACCTGCTGTTGGTCCTTTGGGTCATAACATTCGTTTGATACTATTCTCCAATAGTAAAGGGCTCAAGAGTGGTTTACTCGGTGCTATGGGCCAAAGACCAGTAGCTTTCCACCCAGATCGAATATTTTAACTAGCAAGACCGTCTAGTCTTGAAATTCGATAGTTTTTAAGGAAATCCCTCTTGCCAGCAGTTATTAATTCCCCCCATTAGTATAGTTGATTGAGTCTCTTTCGTTAGGACCGTTTAAGTAACGAAAAGACCCTTAGATCAAGGGGTTGAAGGATGTAGGACGTATAAGGAGGCAAATATAACAGTAGTATATTATTCTAATAGCATTCCCATATAAGCTTAGTGGTAATATAATTGCCGTAACTATCTAGGATAAGTAGTCGCTTCTCTATTGAGTCTGTTGGTTGAGTCTTTGGAATGAACGCTTTTTAAAGCCATTCGAGTGCCGTTGGGTTATCAGTCCATGCGTTGTCCATTGCTGTAAATAGCCATTCTTTATATAAGTCCATTCGTTGAGGAAACCACTGTTGTTGGACCGATTTTCCTTTAAAAATGACAAGTGGAGGAAGAGAGTTGCCACTGGCCGAGATACACTCAATGAAGGAAGTCCAAAGGCGAGACCCAAAGTCTTTTCTTTTAACTGAATTAGATTCAGCACTTCCAAGGACTAGTCCGTTGTCCCCTTGGCCTTCAATAAGACCAGCTTCATCCATATTCCACCTATTTGAAGGTTTAATCTTCTGGATCTCTGGAAGTGCTAGGAAAGAGAACCAAGACTTAATTACTTGAGTAGTAGCCCCGTTGACTCTCTTTGAATCCATTCGGAAGCTTCTTTGGGTCTTTAGCTTTGGATTTCTCTTTAAGAAGGAGGTAGCCCAGCGTTTCCCTAGCTGTGTTGAGTCCCCTCCAGCCCGGAGGACTCTTTCGGCAAAGATCCGTAACTTTTGATGGGTGGGTGGAAGGCCTAGACTAGCTTGAGAGAGAACCCAATTAGCTAGTCGGTCCTCTTAGTGTATTGAGAGTCTTTGGCTTGATTTTTGGGCGATTTGGTGTGGTAGTCGTCCAGATATTCGATCAAGAAGTGCGGTCTTTGGAATAGCCCACTCTTTTGAGGCTTGTCGGATTGAGGTGCCATTTTGAATAGCCACAAGGGCCGCAGCAACCTGATCTTCAATATATGACTTCAGAAGGTTATGATAAAGAAGTGTTGAAGTTTTGAAGTTAAATGGATTAAAATCGAGTGCCTGGTGTGTTGATGAAATAGGGTGGTTGAAATGGCGGTGTGGTATGTGGGGTGGTCGGAAAGGGGGGGGGTGGTTGGAAAGTGGGTGCGTTAACTTACCAAGTCCAAAACGTTTCGGTTTGATAATGCTCCAGTGAGTTCATCATGTAGAGAATGCGACTCAAATGCTGTCTGCTGCACACTCACCTTATCACCGCTCGGGCGTGGTCAAAGATTCGGGAGACATGGTTGGTAGCTGATGGGGAGACCTCGACCAATGCTAGTGAAGACTATTGAGCGGTTGCATGTAATAAGTCCACGTTCTTGCGGCACAACTAGCTATATCAAACTCTAATTACAGAAGCAGACAGCTAGACAGGCCTAGCAGCCCGTCGTTGTGCGGCACATTTCACATAGCAATGCTACTGTATCTTCTGGGCAAAGCTGTGCCACATGGCTGCCCACTTCGCCTCACAAGATGATAGGGCTTCGTAGTCTGAACCCGGATTCTTTTTATTACTTCTAACATCATCATCGGCACCTCCACCGCAGAAAGTTGGATATCCTGACATCACGTTGACAAACAAGTGCAATCATGGCGGATCAGGAAAGGTCCGAAGGAATGCTCAAGTTACTGCCGCACCTCTACGAGGCCCCTGGATGTGAGTGACGAGGACTTCTCCAAGTGGCATAGGAAGGAGAATATCCCACGAGCCTGCAACATTCCAAAGTTTGCGGAGTGGAGCAATACAAGCTTGTAAGTTATACTCGGGGTTCCTCGTTGCTCGTCTGTTTGAGACCTCGTCGCGGGCGACTGCATACATCATGAGTCCAAGTACTAACAAGATCTCTCAGAGCCTGACGCCCTCGGCTCTTTGTGCGCAGGGTGGCCACAAGTTCCACCACTTCCACGTGCACCGTCAACATAGATTGATTAGGCCCGTGCGCATCTATCCCACTCTACATCAATGTAGCCTTTCTGCTAATTAAATACAATTAAATGTGAGGCAGAAATTGGTTGAATCAAACTGATCATTTAAAGTTTTGGGTTAAATTTAAGGTTAGATTTCGAAGGTTGTTTTGGTCTCCATAATTAGCGGTCGGGCTGGCCCGCCAGCCAATTAGAAGCCCGAATTTGTAGTCTTAGCGCGCTTTTTAGCGGCTTAACACGTTTTTCAATTACGCCAATCGCGTTCAGTTACATCATTACTTTTTAATCTTTTCAACCTCCTTTTGCGCTCTGACTGCGATATAACTTAACCCGCTTCACGAGCGCACTTAAGCCGGATAGCAACAACAATACTACACTATTTAAGATAGGCTTAAGGCTTCTAAAGGGGCTATTTATAAGGGACGCCCTAGGTAGGGCTATAATAATTCATGTACAGTGCGGCCCGTAGTTACCGAACACCCGTAGTAACCGTACATAGAAACCCTACCCGGTGTAATAATCACACTAAATACCCGTGAGTATATAGAAGGTGTCAGAGGGTTTATGCTAGCAATACGGTAGTAGAGATAACAGGGGAGCAATATCAAGACTGGTGTT